>JAQQSK010002826.1:0-209518 GCA_028658325.1 Potorous gilbertii | reverse complement strand
AGAGCCACAAAAGACCTATTACAGTGGAAGGGAAGACGGGATGATGGATGATGAGCATCACTTGAACCTTACTTTCATCAATATTTACTCAAATCATATACACAAACAGTTGAATATAGAAATCTGTCTTACCTAACAGAGAAGGAGAAGGGGAAGAGATCAAGTAAATTGGGGATGGGGAAAGAATGGGACTGACATAAGGGAAGGTAAACCAGAGGAGGTGTAGACAGAAGCAAAACACTGTTGGGGAGAAAAGGGTAAAAGGAAAGAGAGGCCAAACAGGAAGAAAAATAGGATGGATGGAAAAACATAGTAATCATAACTGTGAATGTGATTTGGATGAACTCTCCCATAAAATGGAAGTGGATAGCAAAGTGGATCAAAAACCAGAATCCTACATTATGTTGTTTACAAGAAACACACTTGAAGCAGAGAGAAAAAGACAGAGTAAAGATAAGGGGCTAGAGCAGAATCTATTATGCTTCAGCTAAAGTAAAAAAAAAAAAGCAGGGGTAGCACTTCTGATCTCAAACAAAGTAAAAACAAAAACTCATTTAAAAGAGATCAGGAAGGAAACTACATCTTGCTAAACAGTACTACAGACAATAAAATAATATCAATACTAAACATATATGCACCAAGTGGTATAGCATCCAAATACTTGAGGGAGAAATTACAGGAAGAAATAGATAGCAAAACTATACTAGTGGGAGACCTCAACTGTCCCCTCTCAGAACTCAATAAATCCAACCAAAAAACTAAAGAAGAAAGAAACTAAGGAGGTAAATAGAGTATTAGAAAAGTTACATATATGACATACCTTTGGCCTGATTTAGATATAAAAAGTGATATCATAAAGCAAATTGGGAGAGCAAGAAATAATCTACCTATCAAACCTATGGGAAGGGGAAGAATTCATGACCAAACAAGAGATAAAGAGATTACAAAATGTAAAACAGATAATTCTAATTTTATTAAGTTATAAAGCTTTTGTACCAAAAAAAAAAACATCGCAATCAAGATGAGTAGAAAAAGAGAAAGCTAGAAAACAATCTTTACAGCAATTATCTCTGAAAAATACCTCATTTCTCAAATATTTAAAGAACTGAGTCAAATTTATAAGAATTCAAACAATTCCCTAAATGATAAATGGTCAGAGGACATGAAATAACAGTTTTACGATGAAAAAAATCAAAGCTAGTTATCTATCTATTTATCTGTCTATCTATCTATGCTTATGTATAGGAAGAAATCCTGTAAATCATTTTTAGTTGAGAAATGCAAATTAAAACCACTCTTAGGTACTACCTCATACCTAGCAGATTGGTTAAGATGACAAAAAGGGAAAATGATAAATACTGTAGAGGATATGGGAAAATTGGGACACTGGTGCACTGTTGATTGAATCGTGAGCTCATCCAATCATTCTAGAAAGCAATTTAGAATTATGATCAAAGGGCAACCAAACTGTGTATACCCTTTAATCCAGCAACACCCGTACCAAATCTGTATCCCAAAGAGATCATAAAAAAGGGGAAAGGATATACAGGTGCAAACATATTTATAGCAGTCCTTTCCATGGTGGTAAAATGTTGGAAATTGAAGAGACACCCATCAACTGAGGAATGGCTGTACAAACTGGTATATGCATGTAATGAAATACTATTGTGCAATAAGAATCGATGAAGAGTCAGATTACAGAAAAACCTGGAAAGACTTGTATAGACTGATGCATAGTGAAATTAGCAGAACCAGAAAAACATTGTACACAGTATCAGCAACATTGTATGATCATTGGCTATGCATGGCTCAGTTCTCAGCAACAAAATGATCCAAGACAAATGCAAAGGGCTCAAGAAGAAAAATGCTATCCACGTCTAGATAAAGAACTAATGGATTCTGAATGCAAATGGAAGCATACTTTTTTTTTTCACTTTATTTTTTGGTGTTTTTTTTTCTTTTGATCTGTTCCTTCTTTCGCAACTGTGACTAATATGGAAATGTGATAGCACATGCATAAACTATATCAAAATTCCTGCCATTTTAGGAATAGGGGAGGAGAGGGAGAGAGGGAGAAAAATCTGGAACTCAAAATTTAGTGGAAAACAGAATGTCATCTTGGAATTTATTTCTGTGGAAGAGAATATAAGCTGAAGGTATGAGGCAGCTAACAGTAGATTAATTCTCATAGTAATAGTTAACATTTATATATCATACTATGTACCAAGTTTCATGCTAAGCACTCTACAACTATTATCTCATTTGATTCTTACAACCATCCTAGGAGGTAGGTGCTATTATTACTTCAATTGTAAAAATGAATGCTTAAAATTGTCTTGACATGTAACCAAGGAAAAATTTTTTTTAAATATTTAATATCAGCCTGGGTGATATATTGAATGGTAAATTCCTGTGACTAACATTAAAGGAATGGTAATAATAGATGATGAGGAAGATATAATAGGTGCCTAGTAAATACTTTCTATAATTGAATGTGGAGTTCAGAAGTTGGTTTTTTCATATCTTACAAAATGACATCAAAAACACAAACTTCCTAGAATTATAGAACACTACAGTTGGAAGGATCTTAGGATCATCTAGCCCAAAACCCATATTTTACAAATGGGGAGGTTGGGGCCCAGAAAAGCACAGTGACTGCTCACAATCATGGAGTTCATTGGTAGCACACCGGCAACAGAAGCCTAAACCATGTGCAAGCAAAAAAGGGACAGAGGCAGAAAGAAATTCAGTCATATTGAAAGCAGTATCTAAATATGATTGAAGAACCAAATGTGAAACTTTTAAAAAGTAATCAGTCCAGTTCACCACGAGCTTTCTTAATGCCACCTGTAGTGAAACTGATGTTTCTTAGTCTCCGACATAGCTCCAGGTCACTTCCTGTTGGTCAGAAAGCCATGCTGTTGACTGTCTAGATAAATGAGTATTTTGGCTGTGTAAGTCATTCCAAATTAGGTCAATTTATGGCACTCTCCAATGTGCTAGACCCCCTTACTTTAAGAAGAAGAACAAGCAGATACAATGTGTCCTAATAACCTTCCCCAGGTGCCTAGTTTTTTTCTTAGGAAATAACTTCATTTAAACATGTATTAATTGTTACATAATTCAGTCCTTCCACAATGGTAGATTCCTATACTGGGAAATTGGCTTTACAACTGGATAAGAATTCAGGATAGAGCATTGGACCTAGAGGCAAAAAGACCAAAGTTCAAATCCAGTCTCAGAAGCTGTGTGGGCAAGTCACAACTTTTTTCCCACCAAATTTTTTACTTAATTAATTTTTTTCCCCCAGGTACATGTAAAAACAATTTCTAATATACATTTGTAAAACTTTGAATTCCAAATTCTCTCTCTTTCTCCCTCCCCACTTCCCTACCCCTTTGAGAAGACAAGTAGTTCAATATAGGTTATACATGTATAGTGATGCAAAACATATCCATAATAGTCATGTTGTGAAAAAATAAACAAAAAAACCCTCAAGAAAAATAAGGAAATAAAAAAAGTATACTTCAGTCTGTATTCAGACACCATCAGTTCTTTCTCTTGGAGATGGATAGTATTTTTCACCATAAGTTCTTCAGAGTTGTCTTGCAAGTCACTTAACTTCTGTTTGACTCAGTTTCCTCATCTGTAAAATGGAAATAATAATATCACCTACCTCCCAGGATGGTTGTAAGGATCAAATGAGATCACAGTTGTAGAGTGTTTAGCATGAAACTTGGTACATAGTATGGTATATAAATGTTAACATTACTATGAGAATTAATCTGCTGTTAGCTGCCTCATACCTTCAGCTTATATTCTCTTCCACAGAAATAAATTCCAAGATGACATTCTGTTTTCCAAGATCATGATGTTAAAGTTTTACTTAGATTTATAGACCTTCCTTGATTATCTTCTGGAGTTCTCAGGTGAAGGAAGCTGAAGCATCAGTAATGGAAGAGCCATCTCAATTTGAACAATTCAGATCATCCTCAGAAACTCTTGACTTGATGGTCTTCTCTAACTATACTCTCTGGACCCTAACCACTCCCCCAGGCCAGGGTCCTTCTCACCTAGCCCATACAGTCAGTGCTTCCCCTCCTCTGCTGTCTGGAATAAGGACATGACCCTCTTTTAGAATTCTCTGGGGTTTTTTTAATGCTAGTGTCTACAGCTGTATTGCTTCTTAACTGAAGGCTAATGGAAAGCCACAGTCCAAAAGCAGGAATTTAGCGTGAGGATCCAAGAAGAAAGTTTGCTCTGAGCAAGAAGAGAACTCCAGGCTGCTTGGAGGGCTTCGCAGAGATCAGCCTAGGGAAAGGTTATAACAGCTAACCTTTCCTTCATCATTCCTGTGGTGTCATGAGAAAAACAAATGGCTACTGATTTTGGTCCCAGTTCATTGCATCTTCCTCATCCTAGCCCCTACATAGGATCACTGAGACTTGTCTACCTACAAACAATCACAAACAAAAGGGAAAAGTTCTGAAGTGTCCATTGAGAAGCTAAAGAACCTTAAAAAGAAAATCATCTTCCATGAAAATGTAAAAGGAGGCAGCATAAATCATGCATCATAGAACAATTCAGGAGGCAACTAGGTGGCCAATTCAAGGGAGAGAGGAAACAGAGGGAATAAGCATTTCTATGACACCTATTACGTGCCAGGAACTATAAAAATATTCTTTTATTTGATCCTCAGAGCCCTGTTACTAACTCCATTTTACCATTAAGGTTACCTTAGTTAGCTCAGGTTGAGTACCTTGCCCATGGTCATGCAGCTAGTAAGTGTCTAAGTCTGGATAGGTGTAATGCCTGTAGATAAGAGGCACTGAAAGTGCTTGCTCCCTCCGTCTCCCCCTGCCGTCACTCATGGTCGATGTGTTTGATATCATGTTCATTATTTATCTGATTTCACTAAACATGTAGTCAGTCAATATGCTTGAAAATAGTTCTCATTAAGTATCTCTCCTTGAAGTTAAATGTTCACTTTTTGTGTTTAGTTTTCAAAGTGTTCCATGTCCAGAACCAAAGAGTACAGATATCCAGTAGATTTGAGATATAAGCCAACCGATGAATGAGTGGAGAGCAAAAGGAGCATCTTCCCCAAAGTCTATACTTCTCTCAGGCTTGATCTCAATGAATTACCAAGATCAGGTAACCAGGGCCATCCACTTTCTACTTCCTACCTTATTTTTTTTTCCCAAAGACCTTAGTACTAGAAGAAACCTTAGGACAGGGGTGGGGAACCTGTGGCCTCAAGTTCACATGCAGTCTTCTAGGTCCTTGGGTGTGGTCTTTTGACTTGACTTCAAGTTTTACAGAACAAATCCTTTTAGTAAGGGAACAAATCCAAACTGTGAAGTTTGTATTCCGTCAAAGGGACAAATTTGAGAATCTAGAAGGCAAC
This sequence comes from Potorous gilbertii, assembly GCA_028658325.1. Taxonomy (NCBI): domain Eukaryota; kingdom Metazoa; phylum Chordata; class Mammalia; order Diprotodontia; family Potoroidae; genus Potorous; species Potorous gilbertii. The sequence goes on along the minus strand of JAQQSK010002826.1, from coordinate 204,111 downwards.
ATGTGGTCTTGAGGTCACAGGTTCCTCACTCCTGCCTTGGAGATTATCTGATCCAATCCTCTTATTTTACAGCTTGGGGAAGTTCAGATTCAAAGACAATAAATGACTTCTTCCCAAATTCCCACTGGGACTAAGTAATAAAGACAGGACTCAGACCATCTTTGTCCAAACCCAGTGCTCTTTCTATAGTGCCTTATTCTCAAAGGACCTTCCCACCTCAGAGAGGTACTTTTCTCAAATCAATTCAACAAGGACTTACCATATACCTACTATGTGCCAGGCACCCTCTTCTTTGTAGCTTTATAATAGCAAAATACTTTAATATAATATAATATTTTTTATTTATTTATTATAGCAGACCCATTGAGCCACTTTTAAGTAAAGGGCTCTTTCCCTACTTATACCCAGCAAAGAACCTTTTAACTCTTTCTCTCACTTATTTCAATCCTTTACCTTGGCCTTTTGCAGAGCTCTGAAGCACTGGAGATTCAACTTTTGTAGCTTCCTTTCTCAATAGTGACTGTCCATTCAGCCTCTTGCTCTTTTAACTACTAGCATTTTCCCAGTTTTCAGTCCCTGTCTTCTCAAAGCTCTGTTGTTTTTTTTTCATAAGGGTTTGGCAGAAGTCACAGGGAAGAAAAGAACACGGCAACTTTTCCGATAAGAAGCCATTTTCTCTTCCTTTCTATCTGCCTTCCTCCAATATTCTCTATCTATTTTCTCTTCAATAGTTGATATTGCATTTAATACTTAAATTCATTTAATACTTAAATCTTTAAATTCAAACAGCTGGGGCTCTCCTGCAACTTTTATGGTCTGCTCTGTAACACAGACCATCCTCTTTTAAAGATTCCATGTCCCTTCCTGCAGAACATAACATTTTTTAAAACCCATTAAAATCAACTATAACAAGATTTCTAGAAGTCAAGACAAGGGTCTAGTTGAAACGGGACAGACCAGACCAGAGCTATAGTCAGAAAATATACAAACCTAGAAAGTGTGAAAAGCAGAAAGAGGACCCCAGAAAGTTCTCAGATGTGGGTAATAGTAGGAAATTGGACAGGTCTATAGAGACTGTCAAATAAAGTAGGTAGTAGGTGAAATAGGAGGTCTAGACTGACCAACAATCAGCCTCATGGTCTCTGACAATAGACCACAGAAGTGAGGAGCCAGAAACATGACAACAGCAGAGGGCTGGTAGCAGGGAAGAGATAAAGGTCTAAGCAGGTGGAATGTTGGTATCAGGGAGGGTTGACAGCAATATAATGAGGACTTCCCTATAATAAAATGGGTAACGAGAAAGACCCCTAATACCTTGGAGAATTGGTGATGCTAAGGTCAAGTGCATAACTGGAATAACTGGGATAATGACAACCAAATGATAGTGATGATGATGATGATGATGATGATGATAAATAGCTTGTATCTAAGTTACATGGTTTGCAAAGTGCTTCACATACCTTTTCTCATTTGACCCTTATTGTAACAGCCTTGTGAAATAAATATTATCACTTTTTTACAAATGAGGAAACTGAGGCTCAGAGGGGTCAAATGCTTTGTCCAGGGACATACTGTAAGTGTCTAGGTCAAGATCTGAACTCAGGCATTCCTCACTCCAAAGGTGACACTCTACCCACTGTGCCATGACTCTCAGGCAACCAAGGCAGGGACTACAGCACTGAGAGAGATGATGGAGTTTGCTAAAACTAGGTCATAAATGGAGAGTGAGAGGAGGTAAGGGAGTTTGATCACTGGAAACAAGGCAAGAATGGGTCACCACTAATGGCTAAAAGATTTGAGATGGACCAGCAGCAAGGCTGATGATACTGAGTCATAATTTTGTCATGTAGAGCTGGAATAAACTTTAGTGATTACTTAGACTAATTAATGCCTTTACTCTATAGATAAGGAAAGGGACCCAGAAAGAGTAAGCCTCTTCTTCACTGATCACATAGGTATGTAATAGCAAAGTCAGGATGTAAACCCAAGTCTTCTGATTCTATGTCCAGGGCTCCTTCCAACAAACCACATTTTGATGGCCCTTAGAGTTCCCTGAACCCAATGGAGATTGAAACCAGACCTAAGGCATGGCTAAACCTACAAGTAGGGGTTAAGTGGTCATAGCAGCAAGGGCTGGTGGGATGCAAAAGTTAAGAACCAGGTCAAACATCATATAAACAAAGCTATGCAGAGGTTTCCACAGTGGTTCACTTTCTTTATTTGAAAGACAGGAGTAATAATGTCTGAATCTCTTGAATTCATTGAGTCCTATGCTGATACCCAAGAGATGGGAAGCTCCTTGAATTTCTAAAAAGAGAGGTAATCTATGCACCCAAAGAAGAGACATCATTGGTCAGCTCTACAGTCTAGAGGTCCTCCTCTGCAGTTCACAAGATCCTAGATCCATAAATGGAAAAGTCATGATATTTCATCTAGTTCATTCATTTTGCTTTTGGGAAACTTGAGACCCAGAGAGAAGGAAAAAAGTAAGCATTTATGAAGCACTTACTTTGTTCTTTGTAAATATTATCTCATCTAATCTTCTCAAGAACCCCAGCAAGTGGGTGCTACTAGGATCTCCACTTTATATTGGAAGAAACTGAAATAGAAAGGGATTAAGTGACCTGCCCAGGGTCACACAACTAGTGTCTGAGGCTGAATTTAAATTCAGGTCTTCCTGACTCCAGATCTACACTCCACTGCCCTGCCTAATTGCCTCTAACTGATTTGGCTCCTAATCAAGATTCAAATTCAGTTCTTCTGACTCCAAGCTTAGCATTCTTTCTTCTGTACCATGTCAATGAGAGCATCATAATTAGATGCTCAAGAAAGGAAAATAAAAGAAGACAATTTGCTCCTTACTGAGGTGTCATTTTTCATATCTTTATTATATATTTTCCAGTTCTACACTAAGACACACTATATTAATTTATCAAGAGCTACTGGCATCAATCCTAGAGAAGAGGTAGACTTTAATGATATTTTAAATGACTAGAAACAACTAAAAAAAGGATTATGGAGAGCTATGTTTCAGCTCTCCCTCTTGCCCTTTCAGAGTACTTAAAGCAGCAATTAGAACATCAAATTTAATTAGGATCATAACACACTTTTGAGATGCATAGCCTTGAGCCAGCAAAACCACCACTATGCTTACCAGAACATGTTTTTAAAAAGTGATAAATGTGGAGTTTTTTAAAACATTCTTTTTATTGGTGCTTGGTTTTTTTGGCAGCCCTGAAATAAACCAGCATCCATTATATCAATGAAGATGCATGAGAAAGAATATTCCCCAAGGGAAATTTGCCCAGTTTAACTAATAAACAGATGCCACAGCTCCTGACTGAGCACCCAAAATGAGTCGGGGTGGGCACAAAACACAACATCGGCAGGTAAATCGCATGGTTCCCCCAAAGTCAGCAGTATTGCTTTGGAACCAGACTGTTTACTTTAAAGGGGGGAAGAGAAAGGGGAGGAGAACCTTCTGTAACTTAACAATTTTATGTGAGGAAATGACCGAAATTCCTAGAAACTGAAATTTCGATACCGTTCTGCATGCACTCCGGCACGGTCTGAGGTTAGCGAGTTTTCCAGTCCACTTGGCAAGCCCTCCCATGTTCCCCTTTCAGGAAATGGGGATAAACTTGTTTACTCTCTTTGTCAGTTTTCAGTTTCTGAGTTTCTTCATTAAATTTGCTATCTTCTTTACGGAACTAAACCATCTCAAGCGGCATTCATCCACACTCGGGAATATAAAACCCTCCAACAAAATATACTGGTCAGGGTCCCTCCCTGGGATGGTGAGTGGGGATCTCGAAGAACTAAATGAAAATGGTTGTTTTGACTTCAAAGCCATGTTTATTACTTCTGTGGTACAAACTCCAGAGGCAGTTTGGTGGAGGGGAAAGAGAGATGAATTTGGAGTCAGAGGACCTAAGTTCAAATTCTTAGCTCTGTGTGACTTCAGACAACTTAATTAACCTCTCTGGACCTCAGCTTTTGTCATCTATGGGATGGAGAAGTTGAACTGCTGAACTCTGGGGTCCCTTCCTGCTCTAAATCTTCTTGCTTTAAGTCTATGATAAGATGGGTTAGATTCTACTCCATGTCCAGAACAAATAGAAAGGAGGTACTAGAGAAGCAGACGGCTAGGTAGCTAAATATAGAACTTTGGGCTTGGACTCAGGAAGACCTGAGTTTTAAATCTGGCCTCAAACATTTACAAGCTGTGTGACCCTAGGCAAGTTACTTAACCTCTGTTTGCCTTGATCTACTGCAGAAGGAAATTGCAAACTATTCCAGTATCTTTTCCAAGAAAATTCCATGGATAGTATTGGTTTGCTATGGTCCACAAAGAGTCAAACACAATTGAACAACTAGAGAAATAGTCCCACTTCCTCAAGGGTGATACTTAATTATTAAATAAAAATTCTGAAAGTATGGATTTACTATAGTGACCGTTGATAGAGAGTTTTAAGATTTTCAAAGTATTGTTCATAAGTGATCTCATTCAGTCCTCTCAACAGCCCTGGGAGGCAGGTACTCATTTTACAGATGAGAAAACTGCGGCTGAAAGGAATAAAGCAACTTGCCCAAGGTTACACAACTAAGAAGTTTCTAAAGCAGGATTTGAATTAAGATATTCCTGATTCCAGCTTCAGCACTCTCCCCACTATTATTGCCTAGCTACCTCTAGAAAGTACCTTCATTCCAACTAGCCATTTATTAAATATTTGATAAGTCAGCTCTCCTTTTTGAAGGGGAAACTTGTTGGATGCAATATATAATTACCTTAGAAACTAATTTTGTTTCTTATAATGAACCTTTACATTTATACTTAACAGATCACCTTTCACTGGGAAGCTCAAAACAATGCAGTTTCTGTAGTCTAATTAATCTCCATCAAACTTCCAAATTGTAGTCATATTTTAAATATTTCTAAAATTCAATGAATTCCCAAAAGATGCTCCAGAAAATTTGTGACAGTCTGAACTGTGATACCCTGCTATTTGTCTACTCTGAGATTCATCCTAAACTTTGGCCCACCACATTTGTTGCTCAGGTTGTAATTGGTCTTCTGGAAAACACTTCTGATGAAAGGAAGAAAGAAAGAAAAAGAAAGGAAGGAAGGAAGGAAGGAAGGTAATTTGGGGCAACTAGGTGGCACAGTGAACTGGCCCTGGAGTCAAGAGGATCTGAGTTCATAACCCATCCTCAGACACTAGCTGTGTGACCCTGGACAAGTCACTCAACCTCAATTGCCAGCAAAAAAAGTAATTGCTCATTTTAAATACTTTGTGGAGCATGTTCAGTTTCATTACTATGGTGACCCTAGCTTCCTGGCTGTTCCCCAAACAACATAATCCATCTCCCAACTCTGCAGTTTTATTAGCTATTTCCCATGCCTAGAATTCTCTCCCTCCACACCTCTGTCTCCTGGCTTTCCTGGCTTCCTTCAAGTCTCAGTTAAAATCCCTCCTTCTGCAAGAAGCCTTTCCCAGTCCCTCTTAATATCAGTGCTTTCCTATTTCAGACTGCCTCCAATTTAATCTGAATATCTCTTGTTTGTACAGAGTTGTTTGCATGTTGTCTCCCCTCGTTAGATTGTGAGCTCCTTGGGAGCAGAAACAGTTTTAGCTTTTCTTTCTAACGCCAGTGCTTAGCACGGTATCTGACACATGTTTTTGTTACTGAATCATTTCAGTGGTTTCCAACTCTCCGTGACCCCATTTGGGGTTTTCTTGGCGAAGATGCTGGAGTAGTTTGCCATTTTCTTCTCCAGCTCATTTTACAGATGAGGAAACAGAGACAGGCTTAAGTGACTTGCTCAGGGTCACAAAGCTAGTAAGTGTCTGAGACTGGATTTCAACTCAGGTCCTCCTGACTCCACAGCCACCCTATTCACTATGCCACGTAGCTGCCCATCTGACACATAGGAGACATCTAACAAATGTTTCTTGATAACTCTTCTGATTGTGGGCTGAGTCTGACAAGCTGGTGCTCTGGTAGTTTAAGTAAAATATTGGAACAAAATGAGACTCTTATAGGTGATTCCTGAGGTGATTTCCTGAGTAGGAAAAAAGTAAAGTTTATTGAACTTAGTCATAGTAAAGGAAGGGCATTCCACAAGAATTATTAGTTAGGACACAGACCTGATTCAGCTGAGGATTAGTTCACTGACACTCCACAGTCAGAAGCCTCAGAGAGGGAAATGGAGCTTCTCTTGGACTATTTATTCCTAGCCAAAAAAAAAAAGTAAGAAAAAGAATCTATATCAACAACCTGAGCCTGTTTCCTGAGCCAAGGAAATCTCTTACAGAAAAGATGATGCATGTTAGAGGAGCTGTAGGAAAACAGGTACATTAATATACTGTTGTTGGAGCTGTGAATTGGTGCAACCATCCTGGAAAGCAATATGGAACTATCCTCCAAAAATTAGAAGTGATACCACTACCCACCAAAGAATCATAATCTATAAGCCTACACCCTCAAAGAATCAAAGAAAGAGGAAAAGAATCTATATATACAAAAATATTTATAATATCTATATTTATAGTAGACAAAAACTAGAAACTAAGAGGGAAATGGCTAAACAAATTATGATAGATTAGTATAATGGCAATTCAAAAGTCCCATGAGTTTATTAGTATTGAAGTCAGTGAACCTATGAAAAAGCATAAAGATAATTAAACCAGGACAAAATATTAGAACCTAGAGAACCTAGAGTAAAGAAGAATAATGGAGAATGACCCATCCCTGGGAGTATGAGCTTCTGAGGAAGCTACTTCTGGAAGCTTGTGATCATGTAGATTGGATGATCTTTCTCTAAAGTCCCAGTTCCAAATTTCCAACTGTTTGCTGGGAATACCTACCTGGTATCTCAAATTCCACCAAATTTATAAGATCATAGATCTGGAGCCAGGAATGATCTTCGTGTCAATTATTTCAGTCCCATCATTTCACAGATAAACTGAAGTTCAGGAAAGTTTTTTAAAAGTTCACAATTTCTACATCATAATCAACATTAGGGGCAAGATTTGAACCCAGTTTCTCTGAATCCAGAACTGGTATTGTTTCTATTGTACTACATGGTCTCCCCATCTCAACTTTGTCAGTTCATCTTCTCTCCAAAACAGTTGTCTCCTGAATTTCTCATTTCTGTGGATGACACTGTCATTTTCCAAATCAATCAAGGATAAAAAAATTTGAGAGACATCAAGTTTCCAGAAAAAAGCTCCAGGTTTAGAATCAGAAGACCAAGTTCTTCTTTTGTAAAGTGAAAGATTGGACTGGATGTCTTAAAGTCAACCATCGCCTTTTCATTTCCATGAACAACAGCCTAGCTCAGAAACTTATCACCTCACACCTGTCATATTATGGTAGCTTTCTAAACAGTGTGTCTTCCTTCATTTTCTCCATTCTTTAAATTATCCTACACACCTCCACCAGATTAATCTTGCTAAAAGTTGTCTGATTGCATCATTCTTCTGATTTTAAAAAACAGATCATGATCCTCCTTGCTTGCAGAATGAGGTCCAAGCTTCTTATCCTGGCATTCAAGACAATGCACAGCCTGATCCCTGATCTTAACTACCATTCCTCCCTTAAACAAACCTTGTCTCAGACAAATTGGACTACATGTTGTTCCCTGAACGTACCTTTTCCCCTTCCTACTTTCATGTTTTTGTTCCTTTGTGTAAAATGGTTGGTTTTAAAGCAAATCCTTTGTTTTCTCTACTTATCCCCAATGCCATTGGGTAAATTGAAACATAACATTTCTTCCCTGTTGGTTTAGACTACTGTTTGCATCTTGTAAATACATGTAGGTGCTTTGTTTTCCACATGTAAAAGGGGAATTTGACAGTGAGGACCTAGTTCTTCAACCTTTGAAGATTTCACAAGGCCATATACCAAAGGAAAGGAGACACAAACATGAGGCAGTCTCATTCAGTCACAGGCTTGCCTAGGAGATGATGTACTCAAGGACCTGCCCTGAGAGGGGAGAAGAGGAACATCCCTCCCTATCTAACTCCGTTGGCACTAGAACTGATCATTACAGCCATGAGAATGAATGAATGAGATCATCAAGGGAACAAGGGTAAAGGAAGAAGAGAGATCCACACACAGTACCTTGGGGAATGCCTACAATTAGGGCTGGGAAAAGGAAATGGATACAGTGTAAGAGACAGATGTTTCTATCTGTGTTACTCACAAGGGAGGAACATATTATCAAAGAACCAGATTGGACTATCCCAGAGGAAAGCCAGGGACGAGCCAGTATTTTTAGAAGATTGAGCATCTTAGGTGATTAAGTGGGGAAATTAAAAGGGGTGGGGATGACAACAGCGTACCTCTATTTCTGTCATTCCATCCTTCAACCATGAGGAAGCCTTGGTTCTTATCTCTTTTCTGCCCAAATTTCCAAAAACTGATGAGATTAGACCTCTAGCAAGTGTCTGTCATATCCACAAAACGGCAATTTTTCTTGTAATCATCTTCGTCATTCACAAAATGGAAGGTGGGTTTTTTTAAGACAATAATTTTCAACTCAAAAATTTTTACAGTATGTGTTCTTACTTATAATACTTTAACTCCAATTAAAAACAAATCTCTGATGAATTGTTAATTTAATTCTAAAATTTTAATAGTTACAGAAACAATTAAAAAGAGACTGGAGACCTGAAGATCTTTCTACTTTCTTCTCTTTCATCATGAAGGAAGTGATTTTCAATGAGCTGTAATATTCTTCTCTTTTCAGCTGAGTTAGTAATATTTATATGTTTATCATCTGTTAGTTCTTTAAGTTTTAGTTTTTATCCAAAAAATGCAATATGTGAAGTGTAGATGTAGTTCATGGATGTATTTTAAGATATTTGGGAAACACTCAAAGTGAAAGTTATTTTGAGGATTAGGAAATAGCTTGTCTGACTACTGCCAAGTGAATTTGGAATAACCTTTTCTGTGGGATGCAATGAAAAAGAAAGAGAAAAACTTCAACATTCTCAAGTTCAAGGCTACAAGAGAACACGAACAGAATGCGTTCCTCATCCTGTTAACACTTGGACACACAGTACAGCCAAATAGTGTCTTCTTTCATTAAAAAAAAGAAAGAAAGAAAGAAAGCAAAAGTTTGGCTCCTTTATCTTTCTTCAATTCTGGTGTGGCAGCTACACAAAACTATAACTACCCATTTCTGCACCTGGGGTAAATGGCAGCAAAGCAGAGATAAGGGGGAAGGGAGGGGTCATCTTGGGCTAGACCCTGGAAGAAAAATATATCCCTGGGGACAATAGGAGGTTTCTAAGGTGCTGAAAGGGAAGGAAAGTCCCTAGAGAGATATCAATACTGAAGCTGCCACCAGGGCAAGGAAAGCAGAGAAGAAATCAACCTTAGGATGGTGCTGTTGATGCCCCTTAAATTTTCCTCCTTCTGGTCATCCTTCCATAATCGTGCTTCAGATGCTATACAAGCTTCAATTTCCTTTTCATCTTTCTATCCAACATTCCTTTGGATACCATGTGAGTTGGATGGTGTGTGTTAGAGGTTTTTGCCAGGGGCTGGGTATGTGACTGGGTTGGTTGGTTGTTCACAGTTCAAAAATAAGTATCATTAGTAATGTCAGGGCTTCCCCTGTCAGCATCAAAAAGCCGTGTAAAGCTGCCAAGAAAAAAAAACACCTCATTCATAACATGTTAACTATAAATGGCCTTTTAAAAAACATGAGCAGTAGATAAATGGGTGCTGGCAAACATGACCAAAACAAGCAGTTGGTTAAGGGTACCAAAAAATTCAGAGAAGAGACTGGCTGCTACTTATAAAGGAGGGAATTTGCTCAGAATGATCAGACTTTTGAAACCAATGTTTTCTTCCCATGGCTAGGAAGTACAATGTGCTTTAAGATGAGAACTTCTATATTTTATACAAGTGCCTATTTTTTTTTAAATAAACGAGGCATATGGAATTTGGAGTAGTAAGTGGCACAGAGGAAAGAATGCCTGGCTGAAGAAAGGAAGATTCATCTTCCTGCATCCAAATCTTTCAAGTCTAGCCTCAGATGCTTAACTAGACTCTGTGCAAGTTACTTAATCCTTTTTACCTCAGTTTCCTCATCTATAAAATGAGCTGGAGAAGGAGATGGCAAAACACACCAAGATCTTTGCCGAGAAAACCCCAAATGGGATCATGGAGAGTTGGATACTACTGAAAAATGACTGAACAACAACAGATTGAGCAAAATAGGAAAAGAATTTAGTGCCCTGAGATTCAGACCAGAAAGAACTTTTAGGCTGGAGTAGAGAATATTCCCTTGCGACACCTACTGGTGATATGTGTGGTTGCAGCCTAACTCTATTGGATAGCTTAAGTAACCATCTAAAATGACACTTAGTAAGCATCTCCTGTCTGCAGAACATGGTGATGGAGCAGAGACAGTTTCTTATCTAAACTTTGTGTTACCTCTCCTCTCCTACTATGGCATAGAGTTCAAGAACTCTTCTACCAAGTCTGCATGTTTCTACATGTATCTAAGATACTTCAGAGAACCAATTAACAATGCCCTAAATTGAGTAAGAGAATACAATTCTTGTTGTTGTTCAGTCTTGCATAAACTTTTGTGATGCCATTTGGGGTTTTCTTGGCCAGAATATTGGAGTGGCTTGCCATCTCCTTCTCCAGCTCATTTTACAGATAAGGAACTGAGGTCCATAAGTTAAGTGACTTGCCCAGGGTCACAGAGCTGATATCTCAGGCCAGATTTTAACTCAGAAAAGATGAACCTGCATGATTTCAGACCCAGCACTCTATCCACTGTGCCACCTAGCTGTCCTCTGATATGAATTCAGGAAAATATCAAAGTCACAGCAAACATCTAATCATCATTTCTTGATTGTTAAAAAAAAGATAGAGTTCAGGTATGATGTTTCTACCTTCAGTATCTCTCTGACAGGTCCCTTTTTATTGTACTAACCTTCTAGTTGGTCTCCCCACCTTGTCTCCTCCCATTCCAATTCATACTCTGCTCAGATGCCAGTAATTTTCCTATACCCCAGGTCTGATTATGTCACACCCCACCCAGCCCCCTGCTCCCTAAACTCGGGTGGTTCCCTGTTACCTCCAGGATCAAATACAAAATTCTCTGGCATTTAAAACCCAATTTGACTCTTTCGTATGTTTCCAGTGTTCTTACACTTTATTCCCTTTCATGTACTTTAAGATCTAGTGACACTGGCCTCTTTACTGTTCCTTAAACAAAATACTATATCTGCTCACTCCGTTCCTTTTCACTGGCTGTCTCCTACGGCTGGAATGCATTCCCTCTTCATCTTGATCTCCCATTTCCCATGCCTTCCTTCAAGACTGACTCATCTCATATCCAACCTTCTACAAGAGGCCTTTCCCAGTTCCCCCTAATGCTAGTGCCTTCCCTCTGAGATTCCTTACCATTTACTGTGGATATATCTTGTTTGTCAGTAGCTAACTGCATGTTGTCTTCCACATTTGAATGGGAACTCCTCAAGGGCAAGGACTCAGTTTTCACCTTTCTTCATGTATAGCCCAAGCCCTTTCCAAGCAGTTCCTGGCACCTAGCAGGTTTTAATAGATGTTTGTTAAGTGACTGATATGTGCCAATCTGAGACGTAGCCCTCACCACCACCACCCTAGTCCCTTTAGTCCTGAATTAAGACATGTCACCATGTTGTACTAGGAGTATATTAGTTCTTCCAGGAGCTCAGACTGATCTGAGTTAATACCTGAATACTGGGATTTATGCTATTTCCTATTCAGGAATTCAAAGGGAACCATTTTCCTTTATAAATGTGACAATCTAAGGTGAGTAGACCCCAGGCCCTTTTGACTATATTACTCGTGAATAAACCAATAAGCACATGAGAATTGTTAAAAATTCCTTTGATGCTCCGTGGTTACATCTATAAACTGTTCTCAAACTATTTTTGCATATATATACCCCACGCCTTCCTCTGGAGAATGTGGCCCAGTCTAACCAGATGGCCTCAGAGGAGGAGATCAAGCTGGACTGCATTTGGGAAACCGTGTTATGTTTTCCAGTGACCCTAAGCTGTCTCCCCACACATCCACACCCATACACAAACAATCTCAACTTTTTAAACATTAACACTCTCTTGGTGATGGTGTAACACTCCCTTTGTATGGATATCAATCTTGAGACCCATAGTAACCAAAGAATAAGTCACAGGTGGCCCAAAAGGCAATATGGAAGAACATACTGGGTAAAAAGGAAGCTGCAACATATTTCCAATGATGGCCTGTGCATAAGAAGTGGAAAGGGAGACTGTTTATGAAATGTATGCTAGGAAATGGAGAGAATAAGAGGTAACAGATGAAAAAGCAGAGTGGTGCACTTGTACCTGGGAAATGTAAACAGATCTAGGAAAGGGTCCAAAGAACAATGGGAAGCTCATTTGTAGAGGATCTACAAATAGACTAAGAAGGTATCTACACCAATCACATGTCCACTGAAGTATTGAAGTCAATAAGTGTTTATTAAGCACCTCCTATGTATTTATCCACACATTATGCTTGACACAATCTAGAAATACAAATACATAATCAATGGAAAAAATGATAAGATGGAATAACTGGAGACAGCAGGACCAGTTAAGATCCTCCCTCTCTTCTTTGTAGAGGTAGGGAACTCTGAGTTTGGAGCATTTCATATAAAAAACAGCAAGGCATAATGAATAGGGCCATCATGACATGTTCAAATTCCACCTCAGGCACTTCCTAGTTTGTGTGATCTTGGGCAAACCACTTAATCTCATTATATCTCAGTTTTCCCATCTGTTAAATGATGTAACTGGATTTGATATCAAACCTCTAAAGTCTCTTCCATGTCTAAGTCTATAGTCTTATATATTCAGATTCAGACAGTATGTTCAGTTTCACTGGGCTACTCTCTCTCTCTCTCTCTCTCTCTCTCTCTCTCTTTCTCTCTCTCTCTCTCTCTCTCTCATCTTTGTTACAAGGGATGCCTCTTTCTGAAGAGGAGGATGGAAGGATATATTTGTAAATGAAGGTGACATAAAAGGCAAACTATATTAAAAAAAGAATTTTAAAGACACTATTATAGCAATCATGGAATTAAGTGATGAAGGAAGGTCTGATTTAGAATGGTAGGGACAAGAGTAGGAGGCAAGTAACAAATGGGGCAGCTAGGTTAGTGCAGTGGATAGAGCACCAGTGCAGGAGTCAGGAGGACCTGAGTTCAAATCTCACCTCAGACACTTGACACTCACTAGCTGTGTGACCTTGGGCAAGTCACTTAACCCCAATTGCCTCATCCTGGGTCATCTCCAGTCATCCTGATGAATATCTGGTCACTGGAGTCAGATGGCTCTGGAGGAGAAGTAAGGCTAGTGACTGGCACAGCCCTCCCTCACTCAAAACAAAGTCAAGTGCAAGTCATATCATCATTTCTCTGATGGCATGGTCTTCTTCGACAACAAAGGACAAACATACACACAAGTAACAAATAAAGAGAAATGTTTCAAAGGAAGAAACAGCAGTATTCAGTAAGTAGCTGGATATGATGTATGGAATAGATTGAAGTAAGACATTTTTATCCTCCAAGAAAAGCTATTTCTTGTCACTCTTCTCAATCACTAGAGCTCATTCTAAATCCATCATTAATTCCTTTCTTGGGGAGGTGCCGTAGAATGATGAAATACTGTTATTCTTTTACTGATCAATCAATATGCATATTGAGTGCTCATTTTGTAACAGGCCCTATTCTACACCACATGGGTAGATGTAAAGACATTTACAGCATGTTTTCTGACCTCAAGATCTTTGCTGCCTAACTGTAAGCCCAAGACACATTCATACTCAAAGACAACCTATAATTCGTGACAATATGTAATGACTTCTGTTCTTCTGCCATTTAAATCTTCTGTGCTACTGCTGGAATAAATTCTTTTCCAGTTCATGCCAATACCAGCATGGCAGTTCAGCCCCAAAGTCACAAACACTACTAAACTAATATCGCTCATTAAGTCATCCACTGAGCTCCACAACACAGAATCTTTTGCAGACACAGCAAGAAGTGCATTGGTCACATAACAAATCCAGTTCAGAGAAAACTTAGAGAAATGTAGCCAGCAGACCACCCACTGTGGATGAAAGAGTGTACATGCACATGTGTCTCTCCCCAGAGAACTGGGCAGACCTCTTCATGGAAAGAGGAGATAATTGCTTCTCGCCATTGGCAAGTGCATGGAGTCCCTTACACAATGGTGTGTACTCAGCAGTGCTTAATAAATATTATTAGATGATTCTATCAAAAGGGGGGGATAGGTAGCTTGGCAGAGGAATGGTATGGCTTCATTTTTTTCAACCCAATCTTGGAGAAACAATTTTAGGATAAGATAAGCTTATGTCATTTTCAAGAAACCACAGGGAAAAGAATGTTGCCAACAGATCGAAGATTAAAATTATTTTAAGGACTCACAGAGTAGACCTTTCAAATCGGATCACTTGAAACAGGACACACTGAGCAGACTTAACTTGAGGGAAGTTAAAATTACTATACCTCATTATATCACCTTCTAACCCTCAACAGCAGGTTTTCACTTAACAAAATCCCTTGCGTGTTTTTCCCTCAGATGTCGGTTATATTCCTTGTCAAATGACTGAAAATGGTTTAAAACTTTACCAATTGAAAGTTTAAAAAAGCAGATAACACATATCACATACAGCTATGTTAAAGATGCTCTTTCAGGAGGCATAATGAAAGATTGCTTATCCAAGTGTCATTGATTCTGAGGATCAAGACAAATAGCTAAAAGGTTTAATGGGTATATATTTTCATAAAGTTGAAGGAAAAGAAGAAGGTATCAGAGAAGTAAAGGAAAGGAGACCTTATAGAAATGAGCAGGTGAAGGATGCGTTAAAAAATAGTGTCATCTTATTCATTAACATCTAGTTCTAAATTCAAATCTCATAACATTACCTCAATGCAAAATCATTAGGAATGGCAAAAAAAAAGTTATATCATGTCAGACTTATTTAATTCCTTCTAAAATAAAATTGGTCACATCAGAAGATGAATGGAATTCTGCAGTATATGCTACATGTTACAATATGGCTGGATTTTAGGCAAGTATGAAATTTAGGACTGGAGGTGGGAGAGCGTTATCTAAATCTTTAATAGTATCAGTCACATAAATGAATGTTATAGTAATATAATAAACATTAATTAAAGAGAACGAAACCAAGAATAATATTAAAAAGGTACTGTATTCAAGGACTCCAGTTGTTTATCCCAGTTGATTGATAAAATTATCTGTAGATTCATTATTCAATTATAAAAGTAGCTTTGTCTGATTTGCTGTGATCTTAGGGTCATATGCAGGAACTTTTCACCAATGAAATTCTAATATGATTGTGAGGAACGTTTAAAAGAAAAGGATGTAACTGGTAAGGGAAAGGGATTTCCTGCTGGTACATGATGATGAGAGTGTGATTTCCCAAAAGAATAATTTTTAGGGGTGTGTGGTAAGAGCAATATTTACTAGAGATACTGGCTAGAAGAAAGACTTAAATGCTTTTTTCCCAAAAAAAACAGGGAAGTTTTCAAGAAGATTTGATTTTTTTGTTTCAGAAAAGTGCAGCAGAGACAAATGCAAACTCTCACATTTGGGTACAAAAAAAAAAATCAACTTCACAGGTATAAGATGACAGAGCTATGGATAGACTACAGTCATTCCAAAAAAGATCTGGAAATACAAGTTGACCTCAAGATTCATGAGTCAGCAGTGTGATGTGACAGCCAAAAGAACAAATACTTTCTTGGGTATATTAAAAGGGGCTTACCTTTCAGGAATAAGGAAATGATAGTCCCACACACTGTGTCTTCAGAACTCACCTGGAGGAATTTTCTTCATTTTTGAGCACCCCCAGTTTTAAAATAACATGAATAAACTGGAGAGAGTCCAGAAAAGGGCAAAAGCTGAAGCAGTCCCTTTACGTTTGTTACCTTGAATATTCAAAGATTTTTATAGGAAGTAAGAAATTAGTGTCTACCAGTATGAACACCTTCATATTATTAAATTAACTTTGAACTAAGTCATCCCATACTTTAATTTGACTCTCTAACCTGGTATTTGCTTTCTTAGAGAATTTGGGAATGAGCAAACTTGATTTTTCATTATATCTGAAATTCTTAATTTAATTAAACAAAATTGTTCAATTTGGGCCTCTCCCCCCAGGGTTTAGAAGGGACAGGGTCTGGAGCTATGGCATGAATGATTCAGGAGTCACTGGACATTCAACAAGGGGAAGGTCTTCCAGGGATGGAGTCATATCTGAGTCAAGGAGTTCTATAAGAAAGCTTCAAACAATAGGAACTAACATCAGAGCCAAGAAATCCAGAGACTCACAGTGCAAGAGATAAAGGTAGAGCAAGCTCAGGAAATCCACTAGAAGGAAATTATAGAATAGGAACATGAACTATCTTGGGAGTCAAATGCCTTGAGTTTGGACCTGGTCTTACTACTTACCACCTATGTCACTTTAACTTTCTTTGTCTGAGTTTCTTTCCTTATTTATGTATTTATTTACCTATATTCTGAATTTATAAACATCAAATAAAATGAGCACTTTCATAAAAAAAATAGAACAAAAAAGGAGATCTGTAAATATATATCACATATAGCTTGGTGTTCTGTTGAAAACATTCAACAAGTTAACAATAGATGTGCTGCTTATCTGTGATTCTTTCTGACCTTCCTTCTGTTCTCTTCAGTACATTTTTTTAAAATGCTTCAAAGATATTCTTTTCTTTCTCTTTTTTATTTTTTGGAGGGGTACTCTACCCCAACCTCTTTCTCCCTCCCATGGATCCTCAAATGAAAAACAAAACAACATCCTTGTAACAAATATTCATAGTCAATAAAAAGTAATTTCCACTTTGTCTGAAAAAGTATGTCTGATTCTGCGTCTTGAATCCACTCCCTTCTATAGGGAGGCTACAAGGTAAGTTTCCAGCTCTGAAACTTATGACTTTGCAATCTTACAATCCTAAATCAAAACATCAGGAGTGTCATTCTTAGCAAGGTCCAGAACTTGCCCTCTAGTGATGGCAGAGGTCTAATTTGCATGCTCAGCAGTTTATCATTTTCTGGTTATTCAGTAGGTCACAGTTGTACTCTAGAAACAGCTGTGATTTAAAAAGCTAGAAAGATCTCCCGCTTTGGAATCCAAAAACCAGAGTTTGCGTAATGATGCTGTCGCTCACTAGGTGTGCATCCTTGTAAAGGTCACTGGGCCTTGTGGTTTCCTCATCTGTAGAATGTAGCAATACTTGTTTGTTCTTCAGTCATTTTTTAGTCATGCCTGACTCTTCATGACCTGATTTGGGGTTTTCTTGGCAAAGATACTGGAGTGCTTTGCCATTTCTTTTTCCAGTTCATTTTACAGATGATGAAACTGAGGCAAACAGGGTTAAGTGATGTGCCCGGTGTCACATAGCTAGTAAGTGTCTGAGGGCAGATTTGAACTCAGGAAGGGGAGTCTTCCTGACTCCAGGTCTGAAACACTGTCCACTGCACCACCAAACTTCCCAATAGTACTTGGACTATTTACCTAATAGAGTTGTTTTAAGAAAAGTGCTTTTAGACCATAAATTTGAGCTATTATGACTAAGCATTAAACCCAGCTCTTAAGTTTCTATGCTTCAGTATTTCAGGAGCCTATGATTTTCTCACTGTGGATACTCCCTTTGTTGTTGCAAATGACCATTCTTTTACACTTTTAGGAAACGGACTTTGAGACTCATAATGAGTTTGAATAATTAGTCACCCAACAAATTACCATTTTGGTGATGATCCTCTCTCGGCTTCTCTCCTCAAACTATGGACTTATATCACTAGACTCCAAGTTTTGACTCAAAGCCTTTCCAGCTGGTAGGACTCATCGGAGCTTAGTGGGCAGAGTGTCTGAGAATGCAAAATCACCTCCACACCCCAATGAGCTATTGTGGGATTTAGTGTAGATGGACATAAGAGATATGGATAAATTTAAATCCACAGAAAATCCAGACTTTGTTGTTTTTCTGACTCATGTATGGCTCTTCATGGTGCTATTTGGGGTTTTTGTGGCAAAAATATTGGAGTGGTTTGCCATTTCCTTCTCCAGCTCATTTCACAGACAAAGAAACTGAGGGAAAAAGGGTTAAGTGACTTGCCCAGGGTCACACAACTAGTAAGCACCTGAGGTTGGATTTGAACTCTGGCCTTCCTGACTCCAAACCTGCATTCTATCCACATGGCCACTGCATAGCTGCCTATAACTGCCATCTCAGTATTTTCCCCACTCCCACCTTTTAAGTAAAGCTATTGCAGTTAGCAAAGTCAATTGATTTGAACTTCCAGTCCTGTCCTTGATGTAGAGGAGATTGAAACACAAGGAAACATCAAGAAGACCAATAGCAGAGTGAGGCTGAAAGGAAAGCCATCATGTTACTTATTTATAAACAGCCTCTGAAAAACAGAGTCAACATAAAATTATTTGTACCTTAAAACCATCATCGGCTAACATCTGAATATAAAACCACAGGCCAAGAGTAATTTTTTTCCCTCCCAGCTGTTTCAAAAATCCTTGGAATATATTTTTGTTTAAAATGTGTTACTTTCACATGTTTATATTCAATCTTATGATTCAAAAATGATTTTTAACTGAAAAATTTTAGTCCATCCATCAGTATCATGGATTAAGACTTCAGAGTTTAAGAGGGAAAAATGTATTGTATAAATGGCCCAAGTTCTCAAGTATCCATTAATATGGTACCTCCATTTGTCTGCCAGAGTTTGATTTTTTAAAAGGAACTGTATAAAGAAACGGAACAAGAAAGAAATGTGGATCAGTTGCCTGCCAAGATGTGTGTTTTCAACAAATGGCTTACAATATGCACGTTCTTATGGGTATGTGTGTGTGTATGTGTGCGTGTGTGTGTGTGTGTGTGTGTGTGTGTGTGTTTAAAGAGAAAGCAAGAGTCCTAGCATTTATGTGGTTGTGTTTCCAAATGTTTAGTTAATTTTTATTGACTTGGGTATGACCCGTAGGGAGAAGAATAGATCTGTGACTTGATGGAAGTTTCCTGATGTGCTAAAAGAAGCTGCCTATTTACTGTTCTTTGGCAATCCTCTTGCTTCACTGGGGATCTGGAAGTTTGTAAGGCCGGAAATACTCACCTGGAATAATGAACTCAGGGAGATCTATCAGGTTGCACAGATGCGGGTCCCATTTGGATTTCATGAAGGGCTGTTTCAGCTTACTCTCCTCCAGTTTGCATAAGCTGGGTCTATTGCATGTTGTTACAGTACAACGGTAATAACATGAAGGCATGGGAAATAAAGTGGACAGCAGAAAAACTAATGTGGTAAACAGATCACCAGAAATAAGATTGTTGTAATTTAGTATATCTGACTCTTCACAACTCCATTTGGGATTTTCTTGGCAAAGACCCTGAAGTGGTTTACCATTTCCTTCTACACCTTATTTACAGATGAGGAAACTGAGGCAAACAGGGTTAAGTGAATTGCCTAGGGTCACACAGCCAGTATGTGTCTGAAGCCAGATTTTAACTCAGGAAGATGAGTCTTCCTGTTTCCAGGCCCCAGCACTCTATCCGCTATGCTACCTCCCTGCCCCAGGAAACTGAATTGAAACAATTACTGGTTGAAATAATACTAGAATTTGATTAAAAGGTTAGTTTGGCTGTGTAGATTTTTAAGATTTTTAAAAACACATTTTCCAAACAATAACAAAAAAATTATGATGATAAAAGAAAACAAATATGCTAACATTTTATGTATTTAACTCAATAATTATTTATTAAATTTCCACTACATTCAAGTGTTTCAATTTGGTTCCAAGGTCCTTCACAAATATTAAACATACATTCAAAAAGCCTTGTGAACTGGGTGTGCCTTAGCCCTACTTTTACAGATGGAGAAACTCAATAATGGTATGTTGAGTTAACAACTTAATATTTATTTGGAGCATCCATGCTTGGTGAGGAATCTCCCTTCTACATTCTATACATTTGTAGGCTCCTGGAGGGTGCACATCTCTCTGGGCTTATACTTGAACAGCACAGTAGCCAGATCCACTTAAATCTAAGATGGGTGAAATAAACCTTGGTTACTTGATTCTGATCATTTTACCAGTGTCATATAGAAGTCAACATCATGGATATTTATAAAGTCCATTTGGTTCTGTTATCGTTTTAGATTACCTTACTTGAGTTTTCTCATCTTTAATATGTGAATGCATCAAGAAAGAAAGAAGAGGGGAGAGAGGAAGGAAGGAAGGAAGGAAGGAAGGAAGGAAGGAAGGAAGGAAGGAAAGAGGGAAGAAAACGAAGACAAATTATTACTAAGACTAATAACATCCTGACATTGTATTTTTACCACGACCATCAAAGTTTTCTCTATGTTTTCTTGTTTCCTATGGTTTCCTTCTAGGAACTGTTCAAAGTTACCTAAACAGACCTGGTCCTCAATCCGTAGGTGTTTATTTACAGTCAGGGCTATAGCGGAACCATCTCATACGGGCTCATAAGAGTTAATTGTTAAATTTTCAGTGTCAGCATGTACACCTTGGAAATCAGCAAATGCTACAAATCAGGGCTTGATTTATTGTTTTGCTAATGTCTCAACCTAAGACAGTGATGGGGAAAATATTAATAATACTTATTAAACTTCATAGTATGTTGTACCTGTTTCTTTTTTTACAGAGAATCAAAAGTTAAATATTTATCAAAATACCACTGCTGCCAATACTGAGCCCTATGCAAAGACACCATTAGGAGTCCGAGTTTTCGTCAAAGGACAGCTTATTCACCATCTCCCCCAGGGATTCTTCTCTAATCCTTATAGTCGTTAATATCCCCTCCCACCCTCTTGCAGTTACTTCATATTTCCTGATATATACTTTATGTTTTTGTCTTTGTATGACTAGTCCAAGATAGTAGTGAATAAAAAGAGGGTAGGGGTGGAGGTGGAGGTGAGGGGAGTTGAAAATTACCATTATTAGCTTGGCATAGCAACATCTAAGAAATTTCAGTCCATTAATAACGAATTTTCTACCTCAAGTATACTTCTCTCTCATGAAATGCTTTGAAATGTATCTCCTTCCCATTAACAATCAGGCAAGAGCATCCCCTTACTTTCTCTTATGGTCCATGAGTGAAATTTGATTTGTGACTTGTGGCTTTGAGGAAGAGAGTGATTAGCCCACTACTTGGCGGGCAAGGGATATCCCATGGAAGGCTTGCTGTGTAGCTTGTAAAGTGCAGCAGCTGTGGCTTGTTTTCCCAAATATCTGACATGTTTCTTTGGCCATCAGCCAGTTTGAGCTGTACCCAACACTTCTCCCATCCTTCCTGTGGCTCCAGAATCCTTTGTAAGTGCTACTTGAGCCTCCAGTCCACTCCAACTCAAGCCCCTTGCTCTTTTCCTCCCTTTAATGTGCAGGCATCCCACCCTAATTAATTAACCCAACACCAACTTCATCTTTCTGTTCCTAGGACCTTCCCACACTTTGCCCCTTTATGCAGCCTGGGGACGTCAGCACATTCCTGACTTCATCACTTGTCAACTCCCTTTCTGTTAAAGACCGGGATCCCCTTTCACTGACCTACGCTCTAATTTTGATCAATCTCAAAAGCATCCCACTTTAAGGGACAGTAGCAGATGTCACCATTTTTCTCTCTGGTTTGCTTCTGCATTTTCACTAAGCAAATTTTAATTATATATCAAGTGAAAAGGAGGTATATAAATGAAGCATATAAATTCATCAATTTTTTTTTCTATGTGAAGCATGTCTAGCTTCATCTCAGTGGTAAAGCCTCAAAATCCTTTTCAAATTTAAATATCGTAGCTTCACAGTAAAAGCCAGATTGTCAGATATGAAGGGAGAAATTGCGAAAATCTTGGAAGTTCACATGGTTCCATTTGGGAACACATCTAGATGTCTGTTCTGGAAAGTCTACAATTACCTCCTGCAAAATGGAAGAGAAAATAAGTACAAGACAGAAGGTCACAGGTGAATGAAAGCCCCCATCTTTTTTACCCATTCTCTGCCCTGCACAGCAATAGAAACCCCCACCCCTGGATGGTTTATTGCTGTGTTCACCTAGTCAGTTACAAGTGCATAGCTAGAAAATAGTACATAATGCCCAAAGGAAATTCAAAGCACCATTTTCTGAAAGGACAGAGAAGGGCCACGTCTTCATTCCGTTTACACATAATAAAAGTGAAACATTTCTCCCTTTTGTTTAAAACCATGTGTGTAAGACTAGATCCTTTTCAGGTATGTATCCTTAATATGCACTGCCCTTTACATACCCAGATGTACTAGCCTTCAGATACTACTAAACTTCCATCTCTAGAACATAATCTGACTAGATTTTCCATTAGTTGATAAAAAGTTATGCTAAGTTCAATTTTAGGAAGAATGTCCTAGCATTTAAAAATTTTTTTAATGGAATAAGCCACCTTGGGAAGTAGCAATATGGTTATAACTTGAGGTATTCTAGTGAAAACTAGACTTGTCAGGGACGTCAAGACAGAGATGTAGCCAGGGATATATATAATATGTATATATACGGAGTTTAATATCTAACTAGCAAGAATAATTGGCAAACTTTTAAAAAATAAAAATTGTAAAGCTTCTACTTCCCTTCCTAACCAACTTACCCTGAATAAAAAAAAATGCCAGTTACATCTCTATGTCAAGACATTCATGTTTTTAACAGGAGTCAAACCAGATGATCTGAAGTTTCCTCCAACACTAAAATTCTGTATAACATTAAGCCAGTCACAACCATATTCTCTTACCTTGACAGCCTCATGACCAACAAGCATATGTTTATAAATAAGATGTGTTTTGTCCTACCATTTTAAACAGAAGCTCTTTAAGGATAGAGAAAATGCCAACTTTTGTATACTTTTGAGCATGATTTGTGTCTATTTAGTAAAACTGGCATTGAAGCCTGACCTATTAACTCTTAACCTTGGGACCTATGCATGTAGTACCTTGTTCATTAAACTGGAAATTCAACAGCTTAGATCAGAGTAGCTAGTCCAATCACTTCATTTTACAGATGGAGAAACTATAAACCCCAAAGGGTAAAGTAAATTGCCCAAACTCATATAAGGAGTAAATGACAAAGGCAAGATTCGAACAAAAATTTTGTCTCTGAAACGAGTACCCTTTCCAGTGCACCATGCTACCTATAGGTTGCAAATGTCATTTCTTAACTGGGCCTGAACTTCCCTGGTACATTTCTTACAGAATTAATGTATTTCCTGATGCAAATTTTATCAAAAACATTATGCTTCCTAGCTGATAGGCAACATAAAGCTTAGAGAGCCAACCTTTAAAGCAGAAATATCTGGCTTCAAGTTCTGCTGCTAATATGCACTGGCTGTGTGACCAGTGGACAAATCCTTTAATCTTTCAGCATCTCAGACAGCTCTTTAAGACTGCAAGTTAGAGGCAGGTGCTAATCTGCATCAACAGAGAGAGTTTCTTTCCATAAGAAAATTTCCAAGAAGGATGGAAGGAAGGAAAGAGGAAAGAGGAAAGAGGAAAGAGAAAGTAAGAAAGAAAGAAAGAAAGAAAGAAAGAAAGAAAGAAAGAAAGAAAGAAAAGTTTCCTAGTTAGAGTCAGGAAGTTCAACTGTGGGTCACTTCAACATATGTTAAGAGCATAAGCAGACTTAAATTTGAGTCCCAATTGAAAATATTTGGCTCATAAAATACTTCACTTTTTTAGATGTGATACATTCCTAGAAACTATGTCTTAAAATGGATCACTGTGGGACAAAATCTTGAGAGAGAACCCTTTATCTTTACCCCCAAACCCTCCCCTCTTCCTAATTTCTCTCATACTCTTGAGGGGTCCAAAACCTAAGTCTCATACTTGACTCTTCACTCCTACTCAAACCCATATCTAATCTACAACCAAGTCCTGTCAATTCTACCTTTGAAACATCTCTCATCCGTACCTCCTCCTCTCAAAATGCCACTCCCTGATTCAGGCCCTCATCACCTCAAGCCTGTACTTCTGATTGGTCCCCTTTCCTCCAGCTTCTCTCTACTGCCTTCAGCCTCCACTCAACTAGCAAAGTGCCTTTCCTAAAGCATCTGTCTGATCATGTCAACCCACCCTATCCCCACAATTCAATAAACTCAAGATGATCCTTATCACTTCCAGGTTCTCAAACTCTTAAAGCCCTTTCTAACCTACTGCCTTCCTACCTTTCCAGTCTTCTTAGTCTTCAACTCACCACCAACATACTCTATTGTCCAATGAGGCTGTTCCTCACATATTATATGCCATCTTCTGAATGAATCTTCTGATCCATTTTCAGTGGATATCCTCTTTGCTCATTCTCTTCCTTTTAATCTCTGCCACCTGGCTTCCTGAGTTTTCTTCAAATACCAGGTAAAATTCTACCTTTTTCAAGAAGGCTTTTCTCAAATAATTGCTAGTACTTTCCCTCTGAGATTATCTCCAATTTATTCTATAAGCAGCTAGATGGTAAATGGCCTGGAGTCAGGAAGAACTGAATTCAAATCCAGCTTCAGATATTTACTGGGTGACCTTGGGCAAGTCATTTAACCTCTGTTTGCCTCAGTTTTCCCCTCTATAAAATGGGGGTAGTAGCACTTACCTCCCAGGGTTATTGTAAGAACAAAAAATAACATATTTATGTTAAGTTATGTAAAGCACTTAGCACATAGTAGGAACTATCTATTATTATATATCTTGTTTGTACAGAGTTGTTAATACAATCTCCCACCCATTAAATTGTAAACTCCTTGATGGCAAGGATTGTTTTTGCCTTTCTTTGTATCCCTAGTACTCAACACAGTGCCTGTTACATATGTTGTTGTTCAGTCATTTCCAGGCCCAAAACTCGAGCCTCTACTCTGCCTAGCTACTCCACTTGGTACATAGTAGTCACTTAATAAATGGTTGTTGACTTGACTATATCCCAATACCCCATATTCTATTGCCTGGATCAATTCAGCCCACAAAATGAGTAGGTAAAAGATATTGAGAAGGGAAGCACAGGTATTTATTATGTAGAGTTCAATAAAAATAGAGAATTATGTAGAGTTTAATGTGAACTGGCAAAACATGGGAAGCCTCTTATACTTACATGATACTTAAAAGGTTAAAGTTAAAAAAAAAAACCCTTATCCTGGTGGTCCTGCCACTTTCAAATTAAAAGCCAATATCCCCTCTACCTGGCAGCTAACATAGCTTCAGGAGCACATGGAAAATAGAAATATACCAGCTTACAGAGTATATTAGAGAGACTACAAGACTAGAAGTGAGGAAAGCTGAGTTCAAGTGCTGACTTTGTCACTTATTAGCTACATAACCTTGGGCAATTCATTTAATATTTGTGCCCCACTTGTAACATGAGGGCCTTAGACTGGATCGGGAGTTCTTAACCTGGAGCCTATGAACATTTTTGCTTTTTTTAATATTCTGATGCCTAAATTTCAATATAGTTAATTTCCTTTATGGTTCTTTGTATTTTCTTTTATTCAATTTAAAACACTATTCTGAGAAGGGATCTGTAGCTAGGGCTTGTTAGACTAAGAGCCCTAGCTACAGACCCCTCCTCAGAATAATGTTTTAAATTAATCATAAACCCCCCTCGTTAGATTAAAAGGGTTTATGATTAAGATTAAAGCTAAAAGGGCTTTTGATACAAAGAAAGTAAAAGACCTCTGAATTAGATAATTAGGCCCCTTCCTTTAAATCAATGCTCATATGAGCTGCAAAATTGTGATAAGAGAATCCACACTACCAACCTCAGAGGATTATGTTGAAGAAAGGATTTTATAAACTATGAAGTGAGATATAAATATGAGGTGCTCAGATGAATATTATCATAATATTAGAGTATTGTTATGTTAGCATATAATAGTAAATACATGTACAATGCTAAATATTAAGATACTTTTCACAATATGCTGTGTTAACTTATAAAACTACCTCTCTTTTTAGAATATTTGAGAATATTTAAATATTATATGTAGTAATTAATATATTTTAAAAATACATTGACCTTGATTCTACATTTGAATTTGGCATCAGACGTCTGGAATTTGATTTCTGATTCTTCAAGGTATGTGAGTTTCAGCAAGTCTTGACTTCAGAGTGTTATGATCTATGAAATAGAGATGGTCAGTTCATAAACATTTATTAAGCATCTATGATATTCCAACCACTATTTCACAAAATTGTAAAGAAAAATTGGGATAGTATACATAACAATACTTTGGATACCTTAAATTGTTATGCAAATATCAACTGTTATTAAAATTGTTGTAATTTAAGCTCGGCAGAATTGAATGTTTGCACAAAAAACATACAGGCTACTGGTAGGTTATACTTACTACCATCTCTCCCTAGGCATCCTGTCAACATTTCAAACTCAACTTGTTCAAAACAGACTTCATTACATTCCTCCCAAAACCCATTCCTCCTGCTGATAATATAGTCATCCATTCAGTCACCTACCATACATCTGAAGTTAGTAGATGAACAGGTTTTCTCTATCAAATAATTGTTTGATTATTATGACAAGTATTTCCTAAATAGAAAATAAATTAGGTAGTTTTTATTTTCTTTATGCTATTAAAAAAATTTCAATAGATTTGCCTTAAAATAAAACATTTAAAGAAATCCATGTAGTTATTTCAAAATGCTTCTTTGATTATAAGATTTTGAATTAATAGGGTCTCCAGTCATTCCTCATACAACTGAGACATGTATCTGGTGGCCATTTTAGACTAGGGAGGAGGGTATTAAAAGGGAGGGAGAGGAAGTTGATCCTTTGTGTCCTATTCCCAGCTGAGAAACCTTAAGTCATAGTTTCTCTCTCTCTCTCTCTCTCTCTCTCTCTCTCTCTCTCTCTCTCTCTCACACACACACACACACACACACACACGCATACATGTATGCATGCACTTCTCTACTACATCAAAATACTGATGACTCCAGTCAGTAACTCCAAAGAGGATTTTCAGATGGATTCAGAATGAATCCTCTCATAAGACTCCCAAGGAACCAAGAACTGAGTTTGAGTTTGAAGCCAAAAGTGAACCAACATCTATACCTTTAAAAAAAAACAACTCATAGTGGTGATCGTTCGAAGTAAAACTAAGCCTCACCACATCTCTCTTTCACCTATGCTCTTCTTCTGGATTGGGCTCATCAATTGTATCTGTCTCTTTTACTGCTCTAGTAGTGATTCTTAAAAAACCTTGCTGAAAATCCTCTAAATGCAGGGAATGGCCAGATGTGCTAACATAACACAGCCCTGGTGAAACTCATGACTTGTTTAAAATTCAAGTAGCATGACATCTCTTTAGAGATCTGGCTCAGAAGAAGTATGGAAACAGCTTTTCTGCAGCCTATAAGGCCAAAAAATACAAATTAGCTCTATGCATTTTTTCTCTTTGACAGCATTCACGAATGATGTGTGAGATTTAGTTATTGGCCAAAAGCCACAGTAAAGCATTGTATTAAAAAACACAGCATCTATTTTTAAGCCAAAAAGCTACTTAAGATTCATTCTTTCAATACTCAATTTCTGAATTCCATTAAATGCTAGAACCAGTTATAAATACCTACTATGTGTAAGACATTGTGCTTACACATGGATGCAAAGATGAAAAAACAATTCAGCCTCTGCCATCTAGGAGCTTAAAGTCTTGGAAGGAGAGAGGGCAAGGGATAGGGACACATGAAAACCAGTAATAATTTATACAGAGGAGAACATAAAAAGAGCAAAAAGAGGATTTCAGACCAAGCACTTACAAAATAGGAAACTGGGAAAGGTCATTTTTAACTGAGCAAATTAGGAAAGGCATCTTAGAAAAGGTGGCATCTGAGCTGAGGCTTAAACAAGAAAAAAAATATTCTTTTTTGTTTTTTACGAACAGCATTTATTATCTCTCCCTCTCAATTTTCAACACCTTTGAACAATAAAAAAGGAAAACAAAACTCACAAAATAAATATGCATAATCTCACCAAACAAATTCTGACATTGGTCATATCAAAAACGTTTCATTCTGCGAAGTCCACCAGTTCTTCGGCAGGAGGTGGCAGCATGCTTCATCATCAGTCCTCTGCAATTATAATTTATCATTACATCAATCAGAGTTCTATAGTCTTTCAAAATTACTCTTCTTTTCAATATTGTTAGCATTTTATAAACTGTTCTAATCTGTTCACTTCATTCTGCATCAGTTCAGAAAAATCTTCCAAGTTTTCTTTGAAACTGTCATTTCATCATTTCTTACGGCACCCATATTTCATTACATTCATGTACCATAATTTGTTTGACTATTGCCCAATGGGTCCCCACCCCCATCTTAGCTTCCAATTTGGGGCTACTAATTAAAGAGCTGTAATAAACATTTTTGTACATATGGGTCCTTTTCTGTTTCTTTTTTCTCTTTGTGATATAAACCTAGAAATTTAGTGACTTCTTACATATAGTTCCAAATTGTTTTCTAAAAGGACTACACTAATTCAGACTCTACTGACATTGAATCATTGTGCTTGTTTTCCCACAGTCCCTCCAACATTAACTTCTTTGCTAATCTAACTAGTATGCAGAATTCCTTTCATTTGCATTTCTCAGTAATTTAAAGCATTTTTTCCTATAACTGTTGATAGCTTGTATTTCTTTCTTTAAAAATTGCCTGTTCATTTCCTTTTACCATTTTTCTATTCGAAATGGCTCAGTAAGAGAAAGAAGTCTACGAGACAGAGGTAGAATCTTCCAGGTGCTAGGGCATATCCTGCAGAGATATATAGGAAGACTGTGACACCATGAGATCAGAGTAAGTTTCAATTGCCTAGATTTTAAAATGCATGAAAAGGAGCAATGTAAAATGAGTCTGGAAAGACAGATTAGATCCAGATCAAAAAGTTATAAAATGCCATGCTGAAGAGTTTGTATTTTATCTTACAGGAAATGAAGAATCCTTGAGGATTTTTTATTTGGAAGGCGTGGGGTGGGGGGGTTGCACACTCAGACTTTTGTCTTAGGAAGATTATTTTGACAGTTGTATGAAGGATAATTTGAAAGGGAGAGAGAAAAAAATAGAATGATCAGTTAGGAGGCTATTACCATAGATCAGGAAAAAAATAATAAAACCCCGAATTAGGGTGATGACAGTGTGGTTGGAGAGAAAGGGATGGAAATGAAACATCTTGTATTCAGTAGAACTGAGAAGCTTAACAATTAATGGATGTGGACTGCAAGAGAGAGAGAGAGAGAGGAGAAAGAATCAAGGATAACTACAAGCTTGAGTGACTGGTAAGATGGTGGTGCCACATACAGGAATAAGGAAATTGGGAGGAGGAGCAAGATTTGAGGTAGTGGGAATGATGTTTTTAGACGAAACAAGCCTGAGGTATCAATGGAGAATGCGGATGGAGATGTCCTGGATGCAGTTCAGAATTTGGGACTGAAACTCGGGGGAAAAGATCAGGAATTGGGAATCAAAATAGATAAACCAAAAGGAATAAGGCCATGACCATGGCTTCCTGATCAAGCATCTGGGGCACCAATGTTCACTAAGTAGATGGCACCATTGGTCTACATGGGCAAAAGATGACTTAGGGCCAAGAAGAGTTCTCTGGGTGAGTCAGTTCAGAGACAATGATGCTATAGTCAGATAGGTGAAACATAGAGAAATAAAATTAAAGAAATAAATGTGTGCAAGAGGGGAAATGATTCTACACATGTGTTCTAAATTCTTCTGCTTAGATTAATGTTTTCCTGTAAATATAGCTGGCTATCTTCTAATTCAGGTCAGATAATTAATTATATTTCAGTATGTTATAAAGATGAATCTACAATAAGTAAGGTATTTGGTCAGCCCTGAAGCCAAGATCTGTGAATTATTCCAGAAAAATGTTAAGTAAGCAAGAAAACATTGGAACATCTTACTCTAAAGCACTTAAAAAGACATATCTTATCACCAGATACAGAATGAAATCAAAAAAATCTGGGTTCAAATTTTGCCTCAAACATTTACTAGCTGTGTGACCCCCACTTAACCTCCCTCAGTCTCAGTTTCTGCAACTTAAAGTGGGAATAAAATAGCACAATTTCACATATTTGGAACTACAAGAGATCTAAGCAACCATAAGTCCAACCACCTCATTTTACAGATGAGGAAATTGAGTCGCAGAAAAGCAGAGATTCCCACAGAATCACACAGTTCGTAAGTATCCAGGGCAAGATTTCAATCTTACTTTTCTTGCTTCTAAGTCCTGCACTCTATGCATTACATCACACAGTGTTATAGTGAAGCCCAATGTCTGAAATATGTCTGTAAAATACTTTGCAAACTTTAAATTGATATATAAATGTGAGTGTTTACTATGAAGCCAAAATTACACCTAAATTTTAAGGTTATCAATATGTCTGGAAATAGGCAGCTACCAAACTAGCTTAGATACTTTTTGATATCTCCTGTTGATCATAGCAATCTATATAAATCTATATAAACATATCATTCTTTTCCACTTCTGTCCATAAAACTACCTTATCCCTTATTTGGGCAGTTAGGTAGTACAGTGAATAGAATACTGGACCTGGAGTCAGAAAGAGTTGAGTTCATATATGTCCATATGTCCCTGGACAAGTCACTTCATCCTGTTTGCCTCAGTTTCCTCATCTTTAAAATGAACTAGCAAAGGAAATGGCAAACTACTCCAGTATCTTTACCAAGAAAACCCCAAATGGAGTCACAAAGAGTCGGATATGATTGAAATGACTAAACAAAGGCAACATTTCTTATATAAGACTTGGACACACAAATCATTTTTCAGATGTTGCTTGCTACCTTAGAAATATGCTTGACGAAACCTGATTGTTCACCTCTAAGAGCTAGAGCTCTAATGAAAATGACTTGGAGCTCACAACAGTATACAACTAACACTAACACAATTAACTTTGAACTCACAACAGTCAAGAGATAACAAATACATACACACACTTTATGATGCTGAACATGTGTTTTGTGTCGACTTCATCAAAGGTAGAATGTAATTTATTAATAGCTGAGAGAGTAAGGATGAAACCATTGCATAGATTAACATAAATGAGACAGTTTATGAGTCAAAGAAAGGAACAACTAGAACACACCTTCTGCTGTCACTTGAGAGCTGACCTAGGGAAGTGCAATGAACTGAGGAATTAATTGACTTTTCTGATGTTCCTTCTCCCTTTCCCTTTCCCATTGCAGTCATGAATCAAGCTTAAATTAATTGGCACAAAGTATTCCTCTGTCACCTTCGGGGGCCCATTATCTCACCTACGCACATGAATGTGCACAGACACACACACACACACACACACACACACACACACATCACTCTCCTTGAGGAGAATTGGCTCAAGCTTGAAAAACAGAGATAATGAGGCACACATGTAGGGAATCCAGGGGATCAAGGTTAGCAAAGGTAGAAGATAGATCAGAAAAATAGTATTGACTATATCTGGAGAAATGGTCACCATGACAAGTGCCTCAAAATAACCGAATTCCTTGAATTCAGCCAACAGAACTTTTAATGACAAACAGAGTTTACTTATTGAGGGGTGACACTTGGGAGTTTAAGATGAAGTGAGGAAGGATGATGTAAGGAGATCAATAAGTTCAATATAGCATTGAACTTACATGGAATAAAGGGTATAGGTATGAGAAATGTTGGAGAAATACAAAGAACAAGATTTGAAAATTTACTGGATATGTAGGTTGAGTGAGAAGTCAAGGATGATGCCAAGGATTCAAAACTGGGTGACTAGACCAGTAGTAGTGATTTGATTGGAATAGGAAATTCAGAATTTGGGATAAGAAAACGAAGGAGATGAATATAATGAATTATGCTTTCCTCATAATGAGTTTGAGATGACTGTGGAAATTTGTTATGACATCCAGTTTGAATGTCTAGTAGGCAGTTGGTGATGTGGGACTGAAATTCAGAAAAGAGACCAGGGCTAGTGATACAGAATTGAGAATCATCAGCACAAAGCTGATAATTAAATCCATGGGTGCTAGTGAGGTCTTTAAAGGAGAGAGAGAGGAAAAAAGAGGGAAGAGGAGTGGAGAAGAGAGAAGGAAAGAGGAGATGAGAGGGGAGGGGAGGGGAAAGGAGAGGAAACACAGGACTAAGCAGTATTGGAGTATAACTGGTTAGAGGACATGCTGTGGATAATGATCCAGCAAATGAGACTGAGACAGGTAAAAACATATCCAAGAGGTCATAAAACCCAGAGAAAGGAAAGAGTATTCAGGAGGCAAGGGTGTTTCAGCTGCTACAGAGAGAATGAAAAGGTGAGGTCTGAGAAAAGGTCTGATGTCCTATCGTTAGATAGGACAACTAAGAAAATGGTTTCTCAAGATTCTGTCTTTCCCATCTTTCTCTCTCAACTTCCCTGTTTGTAAAATTGGGATGATAATTACACATACTTCACCATGGTTGTGAGGCTCAGATGACACGTATGTAGTGTTTGGCAAGCCTTAAAGCACTACGTAAAGATCAGCAATTACTATTGTAATTAAACGTTAAATGCCTTTTCTCTAAAATTTCACCCTTTGAGCCTCCAAGTATTGAATGCCTCTGTAGGCTTTGTATCTAAACAAGATTCCTTCTATTTTAAATAAAATCTATTCTCTTTAAAAGTTTAACTCACAGACATCAAGACAACTGTGTAGGTGGTTTTCAAGGCTGGATGAAATGAAACTTGGGCCACACAATTAGCTTTGCAAAGAAGGCAAATAAATAATCTATGCAGTCACTAGCTTTTCCTATCGCTTTTGGAAATCATATCAGCTCACAAAAGTTGGAGAGAGCTCTCCTTATCTACACTGACCTCACATCCACACTTATCAGCATCCTCTCCCTACTTGGCTATCACTTTTCTACTGCTCCTCTTTTCAGTGGACTCATAAACTCAACTATTCTGCAAAGTATGTAGTCAGAGTTCTGCCTTACAAAGATTAAACAAAAATGAGAAACATTTCCTCATCCACTAAGGTCCTGAATTTCCCAAAATATGACCTTCCTTAAATGATATATCTAGAATTGAATGTTGGAACTGATCCCCTGTTGGTAATTAATGGCTTTCTGCCTTGAGCTACATGTATTATTTGTTTTTCTCTCATGCACTTTGAGGAGCAACTAGATAGTTCCGTGCTTAGAGCACTGGGCTTGTTATCAGGAAGACTTGAGTTCAAAATCGGCTTTAGACGCTAGCTGCATGATCCTGGGCAAGTCACTTAACCCCTATTCACCTCGGTCCCTCATCTGTAAAATAGGGACACAATGGAGAAGGAAATGGCAAATCACTCCGGTATCTTTGCCAAGAAAATTCCAAGACAAGTCTATGGGGTCACAAAGAGTCAGACACAACTGAACAACAGCAGAGTGTACTTACCGTGTAATCGTGTATTATTGCTCTCTGAGTTATCTTTTCATTAGGCTATGGTCCCAAAAGGCAAGGACAATGTCTTAGCTAAACTATACATCTTCCCCAGAGCCTAGCACGGTGCTCTAAATACAATAAACACTTCATAAATGTTGATTGAATAAATCATCTAGTCTTCTTTTTCATAAAAAAAAGAATTTAGGTGGATCCTAACTTGAGGATAGACAAACATTTCTCAAAAGATAACATTTTAACTACTCATTTCATTTTCAAATGACTCATTTTTAAAAGGATAGAGGACACACATCTGGATGTTTTTATGGAAATATAATTTTTTTAATCAGGTCTGAAATTCACCAATATAGGAATCTCTTTTGAAGAACTTCTTCCAATGCAACCTAAAATCACACAGGGTCACCTGGAAGGTGACCTGCCTGATTCTTCTTGACTCCCAAGCCAGCCCTCTATCCATTATACAATCCTGCCCTTGAAGATTCCAATTTAAAAAAGGCAGGGAGGGAGAGAAATCTTACCAGCACTGACAAGATACAAATTTAAATCACAAGAGGCTAACAGAAACCCATAAAAATGACAGAGATACTAAAGATGAGAAAATTCAGCATTGGCTGGGATTTAAAGAAACAGGTTTGCTATTTCGCTATTGGTGATCCATTCATCTTATCATTTTAGAAAATAATATGGAATTGTACAATAAAAGATTCTGAATTTTTCTATATTTTGACCCATCAATTCTGCTTTTAAATTTAATCACCCTGGGAGAAAAAGGATTTATCTCATAGTAGTACTCATAGCACTCACTCATAATAGTACTGTTTGCAGAGTTTTAATTAGGGCTGTGGGACTGAAACTTTGTTTCAGGATGCCAAAAGACTGACTAGTAACAATACTTAAAATCATTCTTCATTTAGCATCTGGTTTTTTTTTGTTTGTTTTTTGGCAGATACTGGGACGGTTTACCATTTCCTTCTTCAGCTCATTTTACAGATGAGGAAACTGAGGCAAGTAGTATTAAGTGACTTGTCTAGGGTCACACAACTAGTAAGTGTCTGGATTTGAACTCTGTTTTTCCTGACTCCAGGCCCAAGAGTTCTATCGACTATGCCACCTGGCTGCCCTGAGTAGCAAGATTAATTAGTCAAAATAGGAGTCTACCATATCAACTAATGAGCATTTATTAAGTTCTTACTATGTGCCAGACATTATGCCAGGGGATGAGGATTTAAATGCAAAAGTGAGACAGTCCCTCCCCAGAAGAAGCTTATACTCTCCTTTACAGGAACTTAGAATAAGTATCTTCCTCCAGTGGCCACACCTCAGGGAACTTCCTCCCCACCCTGATTTCATATCTACTGCCCCAGGTGTAAAGATAGGCAGATCTGGTTTTATTTGAAATAGAAAAAAGGTAGAAACAAACCGTGTCTGACCATGAGGGAATAGTTATAGACATGTTACATGAGTATGATGAATTATATTAATTCTAATTAATTAATTCAGTTTTTATTGGAGCTGTTTTAGCCTCCATGTTAGGTACTGACAGTACAAAAACAAAATGATTTCTGCCATCAAAGAATTGACATTCTATAGGCATGAAACCACATGATTTTAGCTCAATAAATAGAAAATATACATAAAGTAAATATAAAGTGATTTCAAATGGCAGGACACTATCAATTATGTTTAGAAGGACTGGCCCAATATAGAATAAGGCACTTGAACTGAGCTTTGAAGGAAGCTAGGAGTCATAAGTGTGTTTGCCCTTCATCACCGAAGAAGACCATGCCATCGGGGAAATGGTGACATGACTTGCACTTAACTTTGTTTTGAGTGAGGGAGGGCTGAGGAGTCATAAGAGGCAAAGGTGGGATATTCAAGTACTCTAGGTATGGGAGATAGCCTATGGAAAGTATGGAAGCTGGACATGGGGACAGCAAAAAGAGTTGGCACAGTCAGACCTGGGATTTAGGATCTCTTTGAGTGGAAAATGGGTCAGAGTAGAAAAACATCTGAGGCAGAGAGAGCAACCAACAAATTATTGCCATCGTCTAGATATGAGGTGATGTGGCGACATGATGGTGGTGATAATGTCAGAGGAGAAAAAGGGCATCTGTGAGAGGTAAAATCCACAGAACCTGGCAACAGATTGGATAACAAGATGAGAGAGCTGAGGATATGACCTAGATTGAGAGCCTGGGGGACTGAAAGAATGATGGTACCCTTGATTGGAAGGGAGGAGAGTTTGGGACAAAGTAATGAATTCAGTTTTGGACATGGTGAGTTGAATACCTCAATAGGACATCCAGTTTGAGATGTCTAATAGGCAGTTGAAGAAGCAAAGACCAGCAGTCAGCAATGAGGTAAGGACTGGATAGGTAGATTTGAAAATCATCAGCATAGAGATGATAACTGAAATCATCAGTGGAAATGACATCAAAGAAACATTAATATCTACTTTGCCATTGCACCTGAAGGACCGTGAGACTTTTCCACATGACTTATAGTCGAAGCCTTCCATCTATGCTGTCTTCCTCACTAGAATGAGAGTTTCTAGAGAATAGAAACTATCTCATTTATTTATTCATATCCTCAGCCCTTAGCATGGTGCCTTGAACAAGGTAAATACCTAACAAATGCTTTATCCCCCATTCATTCATTTATTAAATAAGAGTTGGAAGGTAGATTAGAGACAAATCATAAAGGAAATTGCAGATCATCTATCTGGAGTTCAACGGTCATCTAGTCCAACCTGTCACTTTACAATTGAGGAAACTGAGTTCTACTTAAATTTCCCATTGAAGTAGTAAGAATCAGACACGGAATTTTGACCTACTGAATCCAAAGCCAGTGCTCATTCCATTGTATTACACTGCTAAACAGTTGGTTTTCTTTGTTTTGTTTTGCTTTTTTATTTTAGCTTAAGGTCAATAGGGAGTTACCAAAGCTTCTTGAAAAGGAAAATAGCATGGTCACACCTGTGACCTTTAAGAATATCCCTCTGGTAGCTATGTAGAAGGTAGATTGGAGACAGGAGAGACTCAAGACAAGTTAGCAGGCTGTTGTGATAATGCAAACTAAGCTAACTAGGACGGTCGGTAGCCATCGGAGCGTAGAGAACAAAATAGAGGTAAGAGAAATCATGCCAATGAGGAAATACGTTTAATAAGATTGCACATGCACAGCCTGTATCAGTTTGCATGCTATCTTGGGGGAGGGGAGGGGAAGATGGAGTTGGGGGGAATTTTAGAACTCAAAGTAAATGTTGAAAACTAAAAGTAAATAAACAAATTTAAATAGAAAATAAAAGAGAAGTCATGGAGGTAAAATTGATGCAATATTATTGCACAGAAAGGGATAACAGATATAAAGAATTTAAAGAATGAAACAATATGTATGAAGTCATATGAAATGACCAAAAAACAAAGGCAAAGAGCAATATGTTCAATAACTTAAATTACTTAAATGAAGATGACTTCATGCAGCATAAAACTCATGGTCAGGTACAGTGGAACATTTGCACAGCCCTGTTAAAAATGAATGCATATGGTCTCCCCTTCTTGCATCCATGGACAAATAAAAAAAAGATAAGGTTGCATGTACAAACATTTGCAACCACTTTTTGATATAATTTTCATTTTTGATTGGGTAAGTGTAGCTTTTTTTTATTTTGTTTAATCCATGATTGCTTTTCTTTGGAAAATAGTTAATTTTTAAGATATTTTTGTTTTTATTTTTTGTTTTGTTTATTTGTTTTATGCGTGAGCTCTGCAGACAGTTTTCTTGGCTATACTCTTATGGTCAAGGAGACTGACACCTTTCACTTCAGTATATCCAGTTAGTGTGTGGCAAGAATCAAAAGCAAACTAAAGGTCACTCTGAATATCACAAGACTCTTGTTCAAGTATCAGCTACCAGTGAAGAAAAGATTTTTGCAGTGTCCCCTTATTGGGAAATGCCTAACTGACATTCATTACAAGGACATTTTCTCCTTCCTCTTCCTCTTCCTCTTCCTCCCCTTCTCCTTCTTCTTCCTATTCCCCTTCCCCTTTTTCTTCTTCTTCTTCTCCTCCTCCTTCTTCTTCTTCTTCTCCTCCTTCTTTTTCTTCTTCTTTTTCTTCTTCCCCTTCTCCTTCTTCTTCTCCTTCTTTTTCTTCTTCCCCTTCTCCTCCTTCTTCCTATTCGCCTTCCCCTTCTTCTTCTTGTTCTTTTCCTTCTCCTTCTCCTCCTCCTCGTTCTTCTCTTGCAATTTCATCAATGTAAAGAGTTTCTGTGAGGAAAACCCTCCAGCCATGCAATTCACAGCTTAATCTTAGAGAGTTACCTGGGGGAGGGACTGAGAAGCTCAGTAACTTCCACCTAGTGGGTACCTAGGGAGGCTTGAATCTCTACCAATCCTCTCTCCAACTACTATTCTGCCTCTTGAAAGCAGTATGTGTATGTCAGTTATTATTACAATTTAATCAGTCATAAAGTGTTGATTTTTTTTTTCAGATTAAGAAGTTAGTGGTACATCCTGGGTCTTCATAGATAAATTTTCATGAACAGTTATGGTAATTATATGGGTAACTCCAATAAAAAATGTAATTATTTTTAAGGGTAAAGTAAAAGGGATGAATCTTCCCTATTACTCTATAAGTTTTTTGAGGGCATTGACATAGTAAGTGCTTAATAAATTCTTGTTCCATGCCTGATGAAGTCAGAGCATGCATACACGTGTGTGGGAGCAATAGAAATCCAGTGGGCCACTTG
Source organism: Potorous gilbertii (assembly GCA_028658325.1). NCBI lineage: Eukaryota > Metazoa > Chordata > Mammalia > Diprotodontia > Potoroidae > Potorous > Potorous gilbertii. The sequence continues at coordinate 165,829 of JAQQSK010002826.1, read as the reverse complement.
AAATGGGAAAAAAATTGTTGGCATTTTATTGCATCGTACTTGGAAAGTTCTTTCCTGTTACATGGTCCACATATTGCAGTAATTTCTCCAAAAGGGAATACAGCTTTACTGAAATCCATTATAACTAAATTTTCCTGTAAAAGAAAACAATATCTTCCTCCTGGAGAGCTGAATTTCACATGGTTTCTGCAGTAGCAAGAGTCTTACTCCTGTGAATTAAAAGAGCATAAAGAAAACTCTTCCAGTTTATTCTTTTAGCTTATTTGTTGATATAAATTAACAGACCCAAAGTTTTAAGGTGGCATTAATTAGGTGGGCTTTTTGATGAACAGGACGCAGCCATTTTTCTATCAGACTTGTTATGAAGAAGAGAAGGAAGGAAGGAAGGAAGGAAGGAAAGGAAGGAGGGAGGGAGGGAAGGAGGAAAAGAAAAAATGTTAAGAAATGTTAAGTATTCACTTAAAGAAAAACCAACAATGAGAAAGTTAATCTTATTATTTGACTGCCCAGCAGAAATGTAGTAGAGTCTAGTGCCCCAAACACTCTATTTTATTACACTGTCTTTATCACTCTCTGGATCCAAACTATACCTAAGAATTTTCTAATTCAACTTGTACCTGAAATCAAACTTCAACAAGAAACATGGGCATGAGCTTTTTTTTTTTGCTTTCCCTACTCTTCTTGGCACATTTAAGTTATGATTCTCCTTCTCAGAGTCGATTCAAACTGGTAGGAGCATGGGATGAACAGACCTTTGTCCTAAGTGTTGACCTAGAACTAATAAACTTCTATGCTTCCTCCTCAAGACAACTTCCCCATCTCCATATATTGCTTGTGATCCTCCAGACTACCCTGAAAAAATTTATAAAGGACATGTCATACCCTCTCAACAGTAGGGCAGTCACTGTACCCTATTGAAAAACAACAATTGAAAACACTATTCTCTACCCTGCTAGCCTGCTGGACTGTCCTCTTCTACACTAACATTGTTATTCTTCTCAGATTCTCTTGTGTATCACAACTAGTGCCTTCCCTCTGTTAATTCCTGTTTATCCTGACTAGAGTTTGCACATGGTTGTCTTCCTCATTAGACTGTAAGTTTCTCAAGCACAGGACTGTTTATTTTTGGTTTTGTTGGGTTTGGTTTATTTTTCTTTTTGGAGGGGAGGGGGAGACTTTCTCTGTATTCCCAGAGCTTGGCACAGTACCTCACACATAGTAGGTGTTTTATTGACTGACTATGGACACTCTTCTTCTCTTTGGGCCCATATGCTGCCTCCCAAACTATTTTTACCCCAGTACAGTTTCCCTGAGCCACAGCTCAAGGGCTAGTATATATGCAAACTTAGAAGTGAGCACACCTTTCTGCCACACTGAACTACACTCACTTCCTCTGAGCAGAACAGGAGAACCAGTAGTGATGTCATGCTTTCAGGATAGTCCATCATCTATGCAAGATCATGAGAACCAATAACTTTTAGAGGAGGGGCCTCATGGACCAAAAAACATTCATTAAAAGCAATGTGCCAAACACTTTGCTAAAGAACTGGGACTCCAAATAGCAAAAACAAGATGGACCTTACTCCAAAAAAGTTGACATTCTTTTTTGAAAATACAACAACCTGTAGGAAAGTTCAGCCACAGGGCAGTTGCAATGGCTGGACAGTCCTTACCCTGCTCACTTTCTATTTTCCAGTTTCTTTTATGTATGGCTTAAATATAAATCCATATGCACAGTAAATGCTATTGACTATTGTTGACTTTATCCCACCTATGTTATCTCAAGTCCCAGGCATACTAAAGGCAAGGAGCACAGTCCACAGACAGCATCTGGTTAGAGAAGATCCCAAGGTAAGAGCATAGCCATTCAACTGAGGCTTGGAAGGATGCTACCATTCTTTTCTTCCCCTCTTCTAAGCATGAACCCCTCAGAAGTAGTAAACAATCCTTGAAGGATCAATATGGAGTCTTTGGATTCTCAAGATCAACTTCTTGTCAACTACCTTTCAGTTCATGGCACTCAAGGCAGCCCTTGCTTCTTAGTGGTAAAATCAACCCTTGCTCTGTAGTTACTTAGAGGAGTTTAACAGAGGATAAGAAGGTGACCACAGCAAATCATTTCACTAGTAAGGATTATTAGAAGGATAACTTCGAAGATCATTAGGTCTATCTCCTCTTCCCAGTGACTTATCTCATTCTGTGATATAAAATGATTAGTGGGGCAGCAAGAGGTGTCATAAATAACTAGGAAGGCTGAGAAGGAGAAATATAAGAGTATGATGCATGAAGCACTTAGCTCAGAACTGTTATTTTTAATAGCACAAACTTCAAATAACATGTCTACATTTCTAAAGGCTATGATAAGTTTCCCTTTAAGAGTAAGAGTTGATGTCTTGTGTTTATTCTATAGCTGTCTAGTTAAAATGAAAGCCTGGTAGGCAGAGAGTATTCAATTGTTTTACAAGTCATTATTGCACTTTTATGCAGAGCGTAAGTTGAATAAGTATGATGAGAAAATGTGAGTGGAAAGAACACTAGCTTTGGAGTCGGAAGACACAAGTTCTAATTCTAGCCCATCCCCTTCCTACCTCTATGACCTCGAATAACTCATGCATGCTCTCTGGATCACTTTCTCCACATGGAAAATAAAAGGGTTGGACTAAATAACCTCTAAAATCTCTTCTGTCTCTAAATCTGTGATGCTATGAGGACCATTTTTAAGGTGTTCAGTTTTTCTCCCACATATAAATAATTAGGGAAATTAAAAATGGATAATCTGAATTAGAGTTTTAGGGGTGGAAATGACCTTAAAGCTCATCTGGGCCCACATTCTCAGCTGAGAAAACAGGTCCACCAAAGTTATGTGAGTTAGTTGCCCAAGGTTACAACTAGTGACCGAACTGGAATTAAAACCCAGGTCTGTTGCTTTTTGCAAGGGTCTTTTCTGATTTTTCATTCTTTTGAAGTCCATATCTTATTGCCTTATGTTATCATCACAAAAAAGCAATAACAAATCTAAATGTGAACTTATAGCCATGGGAGTCATGGTAGGGACTAGAAGAGCCCAGATCCCCCATAGCAAAGGTCTAAAAATGAGCCAGGAGAAATGACACAGAAAATTTAAAACAAACGTCCATAAACTTCTCCATCCAGCCTAGGCTTGCACAAAGACTTCCCAAAACCTGCAGAGGCTATGAGCTGAGATAATCTAGTATTGGTGGAAAGAACTCAACAAGCATTTTCTGAAGTGCCTACTATTTGCTAAGCATTGTTCTAATGCAAAGAATGACAAAAAAATATAGTCTTTGCCCTAAATGAGTTTATGGTCTGATGGAGAGAATAACATGGAAATAACTATGTACAACTAAAACATATACAGATAAGGGGGGTTAGTCAGAGAAAAGACACTTAAGGAAGTATGAGAAAGACTTCTTTCAGAAGGTGGGCCTTTATTCGAAACTTAAAGAAAGTCAGGAAATCCAGGAGGCAGAGTTGAAGAGGGAGGGAATTCCTGCTTCAAGGACAGCCAAAGAAAATGTCCCAAAATTGAAAGGTGGTGTGTCCAGTGCAAGAAGTAGTGAGGAGATGAAGAAGGAGAGAATCCTAGGCATGAGGGAAGAAAATACCCAGTCAAGAAACACACTGTCTTGTGCAAGGAACAGCAAGGAGATCAGTGTCAAGGAGGTATGATAGTCTGAAGCCACAGCAGAAAACAAAGCCAGACTGGCAGTGTGGTTCTCAGAGAGCCCATACCTAAGCCACAAAAGCAAATAAGCCCAGACCAATGGTATCCCTGAACTCAAGCAGGCCACATCGAAGACACGACAAGTGATACAGTCAGGACAATGACCAATAGAATACCCCAGCATCCGATGCACAAACCACAGACGGAGACAAACCTAGACCAGTACCAAAGTATCAGAGTATCTTAAATACTGAAAGAGTATCTTGAAGAAATGAAGCAAGAGACACAAAGATGCAAAATGAAAAGAAATCTATGGAGGAAAAAAGAAAAGGAAAACTCATAGCTTGAAATAGAAGGTGCTAAATTGTATCCAAGAAATAGACACCATATAAAACAGAATGGAAAAGAAAGCAATGATTCCATAAGGAAACAAGAAATATTAAAGCAAAGTCAAAAGATAGAAAAAATCAGAAGAAAATATATTTGTGACTCCCCCAAAAAACCCCTACATATTATAGTTCAAGAAATCATCAATGAAATTTGCACAAATCTATCAGAACAAAAGTGCAAAATGTAAAGAGAAAGAATATACTAGTAATTTCCTGACAGACTTGCCAAAAATTAAATTCCCAAGAAATTCCATAGCCAAAATCCAGAGGAAATAGATCAAATTTAAAAACTGGAAACAGACAGAAATTGAGTCCAATACAAAGAAACCACAATCAAGATCACACAAAATTGAGCAGCCAGTACTCTGAAGGAGAAGAGCTCTTAGAATGCAACATTCCCAAAGACAAATAGCAAAGAATCACAACCAAGAATAACTTACTTTTCAAATGTGAATATAATCTCATGATGGAGGTGGAAAGATGTACTTTTAATAAAATAGAAGACTTTCAAGGATTCCTGATGAAAAGATCAGCAATGAGTAGAAACTTTGAAATGCAAAAGTAGAAAGAAACCTTGTTTTTCAATATTTGGAAGGAGAAAAACAATATACTTAACATTCTGATAGAGAAAGAATAAATGGGTGCTCCTTTAGAACTCAATTTTCTTTAAGCATCATAGAGAAAAAATAACAGCAATGAAAGGTGACAGAGAGAAGGAGGAAGACAAAGAGGAGGAAGAGGAGGAGGAGAAAAGAAAGAAGGAAGAAAGGAAGAAATAGGAAGGAAGAAGAAAGAAACAAGGAAAGAAAGAAAATAGTTATGCCTGAAACATAAAGGGAAGCAAAGAGGGTCAACTAAATGGAAATGCTCCTTCAATTTTAGATCATTAATGTTACATTATAGATCACCACTCTCTAACTACCTTTGTGTTTTGTGTTAATAAATAAGGGAAAATTATAAGGGGATAGAATGGGGGAAAATAGTCAATGTAATGTAAATAGGATGAGTTCACTCACAAAATCAAAGACAATAGCAGAATTCAACAATACTCTGTTCACAAGAAAAAGGAACTTGAGCAAAACCTATTATTATTTATGCAAACTCAAGTAATCACGATCTCAGATAAGGCAACAGTTAATATATAAATGATATAAAAAGATAAACAGAAAAAAAAGACGTGCTTAAAAGCACCATAGACAATAAATCAATGTTAGTACTTAACACATATGCACTGAATAGCATATAGTATCTAAAATATTTTTTAAAAAACACAATAGGACTAAAGGGAAAAATTAACATTAAAACTATAACAGTAAGGGAACTCAATGAACCCCTTTCAGACATTTTTTAAAAATCTAACAAAAAGACACATTAAAAAATTAGTGACTTTACTAATAAAATACATGAATAGTTAACTTGTATGATTTTTAAAAAGAGAAAAGAAACAAATTCTTAGTACAAAAATGAAAAAAAAGAACCCAGAATTAAATAATTTATCTCCATCCTGAAGCAATCATGATCCTGGCTGCTCATTCTTCCAAATTGTCTTTTCTACTAAAGGAATCTTTTTTTTGAATGGCAGGAGAGGCTGAGACAATACAAGAGTTCAGGAAAAAGGGACAGTCAGAGGTAAGGTATCAATTAGTCTCTTTACTTCTTTATCTATGGCATCAGACTCAAACCCTTTTGTTCATAATTCCTAACTTTAGAGAATGAAGCAACAAGTTCCAGACTAACTGCTTCAATTTACAGATGTATGAGCCTGCTAGTCACATAAAATACAGAATACAGTTTAGGTCTGGGCTCAGGACATCAGTACATTTATTCAAAAAGATACATGAGGAAAAGAAAGTTGGAAGGCCCTATTGTTCTGCTAAATGTCAGTGCACTTATTTAAACCCTGCACTACTTTGGAGTCAGTGTTTTCTTTCAAATGAGATATGAAATTGAACCTGGACCACTGTAGCTATTTTTTAAGCCTATTTCATCTTTTGCAAAGATTATGGTTTTAACCCTGCTGTCATGACTAAATCTGAGTACCTAAGATCTGTCTCCTTAAAATCCCCCCCTTGCACCATGGTCATACTTGAATTATATACTTTTTTTTTTCAACTTCCTTTGTGATCTTGGTACACTGAGCTCCTTGCAAAGTGTTGTTACTATTCTCTGACTAAATGGATTTTCTCATCCCAAATTGCCAAAATTGGCTGACTCCTCTACAGCAGACAATTGCCAACTCTATAATTCACTTTGCACTGTGTAAACCTAGTCTCAATATGTGCTTTCCCTTTTCGTGGGAATTAAGTAGCTACAGAGTTCCTTTCCAGAGGCTTCTGCCTTTCAATGATAGGTAAACTAATGTATACTTAAAATATACACATAATAGTATATGTATATATATATGTGTGTACATGTATAATATATACATACATGTATGTGTATATATACATATATGTGTATGCATACATATATACACACATACATATATGTATGTGTGTATATTATACATCTTTTTGACATGTATAAGTCATTCTGGGTGTTCTGGGTGCTGTGTAAATTTAAGTTATAAATGTCATCTCTATAACGTTTCAAAACTGAAGAATCCTTCTATGAATGTTTGAAATATGTTTCTGAAGCACATACAGTTCAGCTTCCCGTATACCATGGTTTTTCTTTTATAGGGAGCATGGCCCAGTGTTGAAGAGCACTGAACGTGTTGATGCTGAGAATTTCAATGTGTAGATGAGCAAAGAACAGTTTAAACTGCTTTATTAATACCAACACTAGAAAAGAAGCCATTACCGCCCCCCAAAAAAACCAAAAATAATAAAAAGCAAATGTGATTTGGGCTGCATTGGGAGGCATGACATTCAGGACACAGAAGGCAAAAGTTTCACTGTACTTTGCCCTGGTCCAATCCTGCTTGGTTAATTTCTGCACATTTTAAGAAAAACCTTGATAAACTGGAGAGCATCTAGAGGAGGGCAGCCAGGATAGGAAGGCTGCTATCATATGAGGATGGACTACAGAAATTGGAAATTGTCAGCCTGAAGAAGATACGACTTAGGGAGAAGATGACATTCATCTTCAAGCCTGTCAAGATAGAGGAAAGATTTAGAACTAAGAGCAACAGTTGTAATTTTCAGATATGAAGAATTCCTAAATATTCAAGCTGCCCAAAAGTCAAATGTACTACCCTAGCAGGCAATGGCTTCCTCCTCAATAGAGACCTTCAAGTAAAGGTTAGATGGCCACTTGTCAGGTATATATGATATAGAGGGATGTGGTTGTGGAAGTCCCTTCCAACTCAGACTGTCTTTGGTAGCAGCACCCGAAATAAATGAGGTAGTTCGGTGAATAGAGAGTTGGACCTGTACTCAGGAAGACCTGCGTTCAAATGCCGCCTGAGCGCTTCCTAGCTTTGCCACCTTGGACAAGTCACTCAGTGCTGTTTATCTCATTTTTCTCATCTGTAAAATGAACTCGAAAAGGAAATGGCAAACCACTCCAGTGTCTTTGCCAAGAAAACTTCAAAAAGGAGTCATTGAAGGTTGGACATGACTGAAAAACAACTACATAACAACCTTATCTGTAAAATGGAGATCTAATCACCCCACCCCCAGCCCTGGCCTGTTACTATAGAAATCAAATGAAATAATCATTTTAAAGCACTTAGCACAATATCTGGCACATGGTATTAGCTATTAGTTTTTATTATGAAAAAATAATAATATTTCCCTCAAGGAAAAAAAAGTCCTTAGTGAACTCATCCAAACTAGACCATGGCAAAGCAAAAAAAATCTTCAAAGAATTCTACTAGAGAATCCCTATTTTTGACAATGTTTTGAATGTTTGAGCCAAGCTAAGTGTTTACAGCTAAATGGCCCAGTGGATACAGAACCAGGCCTGGAGTCGGGAAGATTCATCTTCATGAGTTCAAATCTGACCACAGACATTTACTAGCCCTGTGACCCTGAGCAAGTCATTTAATCTTGTGTGCCTCCATTTTCTCATTTGTAATATGAGCTGGAGAAGGAAATGGAAAACCATTCCAGCATCTTTGCCGGGATCATGAAGAGTCAGACATGACTGCAAAATGACTGAACAACATATATTTACCCCAATTGTAGCAGGAAACTATTACTTAATTCAAAGAATAGCTAATCGAGTGAGCTTGAATGTAAAGCTCAAGGCTTTGCAAACCTTAAAGCAATATAGAAGTGTTATATATTCTTGTCATTGTTACTATTACTATAGAAATCAAATGGTTGCTGATACAACTAAGGCAAGGAGAAAAAAAAACAAGGTCCTCAATGTTGAAAGCTGTTGCTGAGTAAGGAGGAAGACTAAGGATCTCACCAGTCCCTACCAGGATGTAAAGGTAGCATAAGGGAGGAAAGAAAGGAAGAAAATAGCTTCTAGAAAAAAGAATTACACTTGGGAAACAAGTTGAACCAGACAACATGTTCCTTGATTCTTCAAACATTCTCTTTTTTGAACTATTACAAGTTTTCCAGCCCTGTTCCTATTCTGGAAACTATTCTTTTTCACAATTCTATCATTCCCATGCTCTGCAGACACCCTAGCACCAAGGCTACTAGGCATTTCAGTTTATGCCTGCTCTTCTCCTAACTTAGAGCTTGTTGCTCTATATCATCCTTAAGTGGGGGAATATTCTGGGGAACACACTGATATCTAATCGCCCTTAGGTTTGGCCCTGTCTCAGGCAGGGTAGTATATGCCATGAATTCTAAACAGTACTCCATTTGAATTATGTGTTACAAATTTTGTGGGAGTGAATGTAGATCTGACTTTTTCATAACAATTGCATTTGGAAGAACAAAGCTGCCCATTGATTTGCTTTTTTGTATTTTTGTATTTTTTATTTGTATATACAAATTTGTTTATTTGATTTGTATTTTTTTAAGCTCTCTCTCTCTCTCTCTCTCTCTCTCTCTCTGTCTCTCTCTCCATTGACACCTTCCTGGCAGTACTAACAAAAGACCTCAGGATCTCTCTCTCTCTTTTAAAATATTCCCATTCAAACTGTTCAAAGGTGATACGGTCACTATAATTGACGTTACACAGTGGCTTTTATCTTGGTCCTTGGCACACTTAGATTTTTCTCTGTTCTAGTCTCGAAGTGGTTTGCCCTAGATAAGCTCTTAGTTTCATGCCTGTCAGCACTAAGCCAGAGCTAATTATTCACCTTTGGGGGCTATCAAAAGTGATTTATTTTCAGGATAAGCTAATAATGTCTAAAACAACACTGCTAGGCTCTGTCACCTGACAAAATCCTCTAGAGGAAGAAAAGAAGGGTATTGATTCAATTTACCTTGAGTACTTAATGTGACTGTCAGATAAATTGCACAGCCAACAATTCAGAAATCTAATTTGGTAATCATAAGAAACTCCCTCTCACTCCTGTTGCCTCCTTTACATTCTGTAATAAGTTCACCAAAGGGCAATTAAAATATTGGCATTTGGCTCTAATTTCTGGTATATTTATTATTGTGTCCCCCCAATTCCTTCTCCTAAATCCCCACTTTGCTAGAAAACATTATTTTTATTTACAATAATATGTTATTATTAAAACTCATAATAAAAGATTTAATAGTTTAAAACTTCACTAAGACTTTTTGGAACACCTTGTATATATGCTAACATCTTTTGCAGTTAATGTTCTACAGAGAAGCAATTTGGGGTACTCTACAAAAACAAGTTCAGTTTATCACATTACAGGAATTAAATGTTACTCTGTTTCATTAAGGAAAAAACAATTAGGAGAAAATGATGCAAGTACCACCCCCTCCTCCTACTCCCTAACCCATGTCAGGGAATGTGCTGTAAAATAAAATTCATAATAGATGTGTGACTGAATTTCAACCATTCTGTGCTAGCCTGGTTTTAGGCTACTGAATGACCTGGTATTTAAGTAAGTGTACCTTGTATTTGTTTTGTGTTAGGGCAGTTTAGTGGTGCATTGGTTAGAGCTCTGGACTTGGAGTCAGAAATAACTGAGTTCAAATCTTTTTTCAGACACTTACCAGATGCATGACTCCAGGCAACTCACTACCTTCTCAGCCTTAGTTTGCCCATCTGTAAAATGGAGGTAATACTACTTTCCTCATAAGATTATGGGGGAATCAAATGAGACAACATACATAATGCAGGTTGCAAAATATTAAAGCACCATGTAAATACTGTTACTGTTCAGTTCTTTCTGACTCTTGGTGACTCCAGGAACCATAGCACACCAATCCTGTCCATGAGGTTTTCTTTGCAAAGATACTAGAGTGGTTTGCAATTTCATTCCCTAGTGGATTAAGGCAAACAGAGGGTAAATGACTTTCCCAAGGTCACACACCTAGTGTCTAAGGCTGAGATTTGAACTCAGGTCTTCCTGACTCCAGGCCCAGCACTCTACCCACAGAACTATCTAGCTGCCTCCATGTAAATATTAGCCATGATTTATTCTGCATATGCTGACATGGAGATATGGCGTAAAACATATAATATGACATAGTACACACAGCACTGACCAAGAGCTAGAAAGATCTGGTTTCATGGCCATACTGGTTCTCATCCGTACTGGTTTTCTGATCCTGGACAATTCAGCAAACTTCTCAGTGCTCTAGGTAATTATTTAAGACTAAGTTAGAGAGTAAGTTCTAAACTTCATTGGTAAAGTAGTATCTCATCCAAGAATTTCCTACATCAGTGAAATCAAAGGTCCAGTCAGTTTTCCTAAACTATAGAATTATACATGTGCATATTGTCTCCCCTGTTAGAATGCAGCTCTCTTGTCAGTAGAAGTTGTCTCATTCTTTGTATTTGAATCTCCCAGAACCTCATACAGTTCCTGGTATATAGTAGGTACTTAATAAATGCTTGCTGACTTCTTGCTTGATTTGTGCCAGCCATTATTGTGGCATATGTGGAAGTTAATATGTACAATATTTCATACATGCCAAACAGGAAAAGGTCCACACTACCCAAAAAAGATATCCTGAGAGATGTGCCCTCAGTTTTAGATTGAGCCTTAACTCTAGCCTGTGTGAGGCAACGGATGGAAAACTCCAGGCCTAGAGTCAGGAAGTCTCACCTTCTTAAATTCAAACCTAGCCTCGGACACTTACTAGCTATGTGACCTTGGGCAAGTCACTTAATTCTGTTTGCCTCAATTTACTTGACAGTAAAATGAGATGGAGAAGGAAAAGACAAACCACTCCTATATCTTTGCAAGAAAACCCCAAACAGGGTCATGAAGAATGAGACACAACTTAACTCCAACCAGATAGATAAGGTCTGTGGTTTTATATCCTTCTTTGTGACATGGATTCCTTTGGTCATCTGGTGAAAACTATTGACCTTTCCCCAAATAATGCCTTTAAATGCATAAAATAAAATGCACAGGATTACAAAGGAATCAATTATCTTTAAAAAAAAAGATATTAATTTTTCTTATTCAAATTCATGGATTCCCTGAAATCTATTCACAGCCCACTGGGGAAGTCCACTGGGGAGGACCCTAAATTAAGAATCTCTACAATATATGAACAGGTGCATTGTTATGGTAAAGTGACACAGTACAATTTCAGACCCAATCAATTAACAAATATTTATTAAGTTCTTTTACCATTTATCTAAAAATTGCATTTTCCAATAACTGTGAGTTTTAAGCCAATCCAGATTCTGTCAGGAGCTGTATCTTTGAGAGGGAAACGTTACTAAATGCAGGTTCATGTCACTTCCAAGCACAGTCTCCTAGAAGTATCTAGGCTCCAAACCTTAAGTGTCTGAAAAAAATATATACATATGATTATTCAGATATGAACATGCCCCTTCATGTTCTACATTTAACCTTAAACACAAATGTGATTTTTGATTAAACGTGAAAAACAATTAGCCAAAAGGCTAATGCTGAAAAGATGAAAAACAATTACCCAGGAAATACTATGTTCCTACACATGCTAATAGAGCAAAACAGCTGAGTTTAAACAACACTTAGAGGTCTCATTTCTTAAAACATAGCAAAATACCAGCAATTTAATAACACAGTCACCTAAAACATCCCTACATATTATAATGTCAAGAAAATCACCTCTCTCATTTTTAATTTCTCCGAAATCAACTACTCTTCAACATCCTGCCAATCTTACACTTCTAAATACTTATGTTTCAACATACAATTCGCCTGTTCAGTAATATTTATTCCGTGAACACAATTTTGGACCTCTAAGAAAATAGATCTGTCAAAGACAAGGCATATTTATTGTTTGTCTTATACGTGAACTCAAACTAAAATGAGAGGGAACTGGGTAGCTCTCCAAAAACACTCAGATTTAGCAATTGTTTTACATCTTAAGAAAATGAAACTAGAAATGTGTCTTGTTACAGGTCAGCATGGTCTTGATACAGGACTGTAGTCCTTCAACATGAACACTGACTTTTTAAAAGAAAGATTCTTTGGCATCTTACTACTCTTCTCTCATTTAACAAAACCTACCTGCTCATCAATATTGAGCAACCTCTTAATTTCGTCTACTCTGCAGAACAAAGGATTACTACAAATCCAGGCTAGAGAGAAGCCGAAGAAATGTGTGAGATAGCAATCATCGAGCCTATTAAACCGCTCCCCAAACTCCTCGACTGCGTACTCAGGATTCACAATCCTTCCTGATGTTTTGGCTGAGTAAGAGGCAAGTTGGTGATGCAGGAGATGGGGGTAAACGACACTGTAAGGAAAATATTGGTTTTACATCACTAGGTATCTGTTACATGTGAATTTCCTCTTGGCGCCAGCAGGTATTTTGACCAGGCATCTAGTAGGATCTCCCAAGGGAAAGAGTGGGTGGGGGCAGAAAAGAAGCTGCGAGTTTGGGGATCAAAGCTTTAAGGACGGACGCTCTTCTGAGCAAATGATGAAGACTAGCGTTGATTAGCCAAGGATTTTGTCTGGGCAACGTCAGCCAGACCTTCAAGTTAATTCCTCAGTACCTATTAAGCGCCAGCTTGGTGCCGAGTACGATGTATGTGCGAGGATCTGGCAACACTGACCAAAAAAGCGGTGCAGGCTTTTGCTGACCAAGTGCCAGAGTAGGGGTTTACTCTACTAATTTGGGGGTCAAACTAGGCCATGCAGACTGGTCAGTGGGAAAGGGGGGAAGATCACTGACTTGGGGGGGCGGGTAAAATGGAAAAGAGGAGGAGGAGGAGGATCTCCCCACCAGTCCTATGCTCTCTCGCCTGCGGGCCCCGCAATTTATCCAGCCTGGCAGAGGAAAGGGAGCACCGGAGCGGACACATACTATGCCTGTGGTCACAAGAGGGTTCCCTCCCCTCCCCTCACCCGGACTCGGGGTTTGCCTAGTCCAGCCCCGCTGCTGCGGACCGCAGGGAGCCCACCTTGCTCACCCGGAGGGTGTGGGGCTCGCGGTGCAGTCTTCTCCGGGGGTCTTAGCGGGAGATCCTTGAAAACCGATCTATCCGCTGAAACTCTCCGGAGAAGGGACTGATTTGTTTGGATTAGACACTCCAAAGGACTAAAGACAGCTATTTATCCATTGGGAGCCTTGACAAATTGTCCGGGCATAGTGCACAGAGAGGACAGTCCCTTTCCACCAGAGCAAGGCCAGCTCCGGTTCGGCTAAGCTGGCCAGGGGTACACTGGGCTCGACTGGACACAGAACCTAGTCCTTGAGGAAACCAGCCTTGGGGAAGGCGGTTTAAACCTGGGAGTCCCGCCTGGAACGGTCAACTCACTAATGAAGCCCTCCCTGAAGGCAGTTCAATTCAATTCAATTCAATTCAACAAGCATTTACGAAGCACCTGGGGGTCCTGCTCAGCGCTGCAAAGTAGTTTTCAAGTAGCTACAAACTAGAAGCAGAGCTAAGGAACGACTGAGGGAAAGTTGGTGGTGGTCAATTCTGCCTCTTCGATAGTTTGCAAGTGTAGATTCCACACCCATACACTTTCTGACATGTCATCCTCTAAACCAAGAAAGCACTCAAGTAGTCAGAGAACCAACCCCTCAGTTGTCCTACCGATGACCCGTCCCAGAGATCAGAGAGGAGGTTCCTCCTGGGTGTAAGTTATTGGTCTGGTGTTGCTGTCTAGGTCACATATCTCGTAGATAGTTTATATGGACAGGTGAATTGGACTTGAAATTTAATTCCACCCACTGTCTACTGTGTGTTCCTTAATGTGCATTCACTGTATGCACAGAACTTCCCAGCAGTTCTTAACAGGACAATTTTGTCCGTTACATTTTGCTTACTCTCTCCTTTCCTCAGTCCACCATTATTCCCATGGACAAATGGGCCAACCCCTATCCTTTGCAGCCTGGGCAGTGTGCTCAGTAAAGATTGGACTTGAATTTCTATCAAACATGGAAAGAAAAATCATCATGGAAACATTTGATCCATTTTGCAAAGTATCTTAAATATTATGGAAATGTTAAGTTGTTCTTTAAATAATCAGAAAAGAATCTCATGAACACCAAAAAAGAGACATATTCAGTTAAATTACAGCCCCAGTTTCCTCTGCTGCTACTGTTTCTGTTTAACACTTTTAGTGTTAAAAACAAGTTGATCATCCAGAGTCCTGTATTCATTAAGTAGCCTTAAATCTTTAGAGTCGGAGTCCAAACTGTTGGTCATTCTAGCAAGAGAATGAGCATCCTTTGATGACAAGTAATCTCAAAGCACATCATATTCAGTATCTGAAGCAGTCTATTTAGAGTAACCAAGAAAGAAAGGGGGGGAAGAAGGAAGGAAGGAAGGAAGGAAGGAAAAAGCAAAGAAGAGAGAAAATGAGAGGAAAGGTTAAAGAAAGGAAAGAGAAAAGAAAAGTGTTTCACAAAAACTGATTTTGCTAAATATATTTGGTTGAATTTGACGGGATTGCCACCCAAAGACTATGAAAATAATTAGAATACCTGCTTTTATTATTCCCTAAAAGTAGCTAAGTGATTTATCTTATTCTATAAGAGAAAAAAAAAGATTGCAAAAGGTGATGGTTTTACACCATTTGGTCATAGACTATTTGAAACTGAAAATTTCGCATGGCTATCTGTCTTGCTAAAAGTCAAGGCAAGATAAAGTGTAATCTGGCTCTGATTTCTGCAAGAAAGAAAACAGATGAAATGACCGCTCATTTATCACTGTACCTACCCTTCCCCCACACCACTTCCATTTAATGGACACAGGAAATCAGCCTTTCGCTTCTTGTCTTTAAAAATGAAAACAATAAGTTTAAAAGATAATATTCAATTCTAAGATGTTTTGTTTAGAATATTTACTTCGAAATGAGTGTGGGTACTCTCTATTTCTGGCAGATCTCAATCCTTCTCTCTTAAAATATAATATTCTTGAGTTGCTGTGGCTAAAAGAAATCACCATTAGTGGACATCCCACTTCTAATGAGCATTAGCAAACTTCATTCTAATGCCCTTATTGTATTTTCCCATTATCTATGTATGACTTATTTTTCAATTAGATATTCAGCACCATGAGGACAAGAATTCTGTCTTGTTTAACATCTCCTTCTTACCCCCAACCCTCCAGCACCAACCATAGCACTCCTAAAGACAGTAATCAGGGAGAGGACCAAAGATTAAATTTAATTACCTAGACTGGTACTTGTCAGATAACTGTAATTGAAAGATTCTCTCTCAGCTTGGTAGAACCTGCCAAAGCTTGCAATTCAATGACCTGGCCTTCAGAGAATGTTCTGAACCATCGTGATGCATCTGGGTAGGACTCTAGTGGAAGACAGAGACATAAAGTCGTAAAACAAATGAATGAAAGGCAATGCTGAATTTTGCTAATAAAAATGCTAATAAGAGTAAAAATAATAATAAATGATCAGTTCTAAAGTTATCTCACTTTTGTGTCTGAGCTTGAAAGAATCAGAATAAAGCACGTTAAATATTTTCTTCCATTCTCAAGCCGCCCTTTATGTCTACATATTCAATCAGTCTAAACACACTCTGTCTACAACACAGTTGCCATATATCTGTAAATGTTTGTATCCTACTGTATTCCCAAGTCAAAAAGAAGAAATGTTCAGAGTCCACTGTTTAGTTATCATGCATTCTCTAGTCTGCTAGCAAAAATCAGATCTTACTATGTTGACTATAATAAGTTCATGTAGCAGTAGTAAGAAGAAAGCCTTATCAATTATATGTGTACAGATCATATTGGGTTCTTGACAGTATGAAATGTGTTTTATGATTACTAAGTAAAGAACTGCCAATTCTCATTAACTTCTGGTTATTCTTTTGAACTTACTTCAATAATGTATTTTAATGGAGCCAGTTGGCTTTGCTATTTGCTATCTCCATGATATCGCCTTTTCACCTCCCATAAAATGAAGCAGCTAAAGAAGATGATTTCTCTGCTTTAAATCTAGGAAAACTTGATGACGATCAGAGGTATGCAGTATGCTCAGGGCCAATCAAAACCTCTCCACTTGTTCGTACATAGAAGTTTGTCCATTTTCTCCCCCTCAGATTATGAGATCCTGGAGGACAGGGACTGTCATTTGCCCTTTTTTGTTATCTTCAGCATTTAGCATTGTGCCTAGTATATAGTAGATGCTTAATAAATGGTTACTGACTGACTGACACTTATTCTTATCCTTACCCTATAAATCCTCCACAAAGGACTTTAGAGGAAGCTTAGGTGGCACTGTGGAATTAAAAAGATCTGAATTCAAATCCAGCCTCAGATAGTAGCTATATGATCTTAGGCAAAGTCACTTAAACCTCAGTTTGCCTCAGTTTCCTCATTAGCAAAAATGAAAATAATATAGCTTCTACCTCCTCGGGTTGTTGGAGAAAATAATGTAAAGCTCTCAGTATGGCACTTGGCACATAGTACATCCTAGATAAATCATTTTTATTATTATTAACCATTATTTGAATATTTCTTGTCTGTCAATGTCGTACTTCTACTGTCATCATCATTCGCCACTCTTGCTATGTGACCAGCTTGTATCTATTAGTCAAAGATGTCCTTGATAATATTTTGTCAGTTCTCACATGCAAGTTGTCATAGATTTTATGCCATAGTCTATTCAAACTTACCTTCCATTTTTCCAGAGGCAGCTAGGTCACCCAATGGATACAGTATTGGGCCTAAAGCCAGGGAGACGTGAGTTCAAATCTAACTACCTCAGACACTTATTAGCTGTGTGACCTTGGCCAAGTCACTTAACCTCCATCCTTTTCATTTTCTTCATCTGTAAAATAGAGATAATTATAGCAACTACCTCTCAAAGTTATTATGAAGATCAAATGAAATAGTATTTGTAGAGTGTTTAGCACACAGTAGGCACTTCAAAATGCATATTTCATTCCCTCCTTTTACATTTGCCTTGTTGATAAAATGGCTAGATAAAATTCAGCCTTGAAAAGCTGAATTAAATGTTCTTTTTTAAAATAGAGAATATTCTTCTGGTGTGCTGTGACTATTCACATGGCTCTTTAGTCTCTTAAATGACCAAAAGCATTTTCAGAATAAATGGTATGCGTGTGTATATATATGCATATTAATTATATATATATATATGTATATATATGCTGTTTGAAAGGCATATACAATAAGAATGTATCAGCAATAATTGGATTACAAAAAACAACACTGAATTATTTTCAAATCCATTCATTTGCTTTGAAGTATGTTGAGGAAAAAGCTATTTCTATATGTTCAATATGATTGTACATGTATAGCCTATGTCAGATTGCTTGCCATCTTGGGGAGGGGGAAGGAAGGGGAGGAAGGAGAAAAAAATTGGAACTCAAAAATCTTGCAAAAGAGATTGTTGAAAACTATCTTTACATGTAACTAAAAATATTATTAAGTGAGGAAAATAAAAATATTAATAAACATGTTAAAAAAATAAAGCTATCTCTATGCTCACATAATAGGAATTTCTTCTGCTTAATCCCAAAGAACTGGGAACAATGGAAGGAAGTTTCTAAGAAGTAGATTCAAATTCTACTTAAGAAACAGATTTCTCCCTAATGAAATGATCTGCCTCAGGAAATACTGAGTACCCTCTCATTGAACATCTTTTAGCAGAGGTTACATGATCATTTCTTAGGGAAATTATGTGAGAAAATCTGTTCAGGTGTGGATTTGATTAAGTGACTTTCTGAGATCCCTTCCAACTACTTTGAGTTAAAATATTATAACTGTAAAATTCAAGGTACTATCTAAATTCCTTGATTGCCCAGGAAACATTTTTTCCCCATTATTTCTCAAAAGAAGCAAGTTAGTGACTTCAAAATTTTCTTGTTATAATGAAATTTTTGTGGTAATATGATTTAGACCTGACAGAAAATGTTGAATCAAAAAAGCAGAATCTATTGGAATGTAAGATCCCTGAGAATACAGACAGTTTTTCTTTTCATATTTGTATCCTTGGAGCTCAGGACAATGACATGAACATGATATGAGTGGAGGAGAGGAAGATTTGTTATTTCAAGGTAATGGGTGACAAACTAGTTACCAATTGTAATCAAAAAAAGGCAAAATCACTTCTAGCTTTGGGTGGAGGGACATCAAATCATGGGAAATTTCATGGCATTTAAGCCTCAAAATACAGGATAAAACTTAAATACGAGAAAAGGAAAATCATTAAGGGAAGGTAAGAAAGTTAACATCCCAGAGAAAGAGAAGATATGAGGAATGGTATGAAAATATGTTCAGGGGATAACTTCATTAATTGGAGTTGGAGCTGGAGAATCAGTTAGGACCAGGCTGCAGAGGTCTTTGAACAGTGGACTAAAGAGTTGGAATTTTATTTGTTAGGTAATAGGGAAAACTGGAGGGTTTGTTGTTGTTGTTGTCATTATGGTGGCTGTTGTGTTGTTCTTTGAGCATGGGAGCCGTATGAAGGGAAGTGAACCTCAGGATGAGTTGGCTGGTAGCAGCAGATAGTGCAGCCTGAAGAAAGAACAGAGAGAAGAGAACAGAGACCAGCTTGGAAGACCAAGAAAGAGAAGAGAATATGAATTACAAGGGTGGAAATGGAAATGGAAAAGGGGGATGAGATGAATAGGAAAGACTTGGTTGTTCCAAAATTGACAGAAATTGGTACTTAATAGGATGGTGTGGGGAGAGGAGGGGGGAGGAGGGAGGGAAGGGGGAGCAGAGAAAGAAATCGAAAATAATTGACATTTTGAGCCGAAGTGACTGGATAAATAGCCCCTCTATGACAAATGTCATTTGGGGACAGTGCTTACTATAAAGCCAAGAAGGAGAGTCGGTTTAGAGAGCAGAGATGATTAACTTGGCTTTAGAGCTGCTGAGTTTGACATACCAATGTGACAGTGTGACAGTCGATCTTGGGAAGTTCAGGACCAGAACTTGATAGAGAGTTTCAGGTTAAAGTTCTAGAACTAGAATCATTTTCATATAGAGATAATAGTTGAAATCATGAGAGTAGATGATATTGTCAAAGAAGAAGGCATAGAAGGGGAGAAAAATAGGAAATATGGCAAAGCTTTAAGGAATGCCTGAATTTGAGTGAGATATGGAGGAAGAAAATGGTACCACTGAAGAAATGGGAGATGTGTAAGCAGAGAGATAGGAACAGTATAATGTAATAGTGAGTCATCTTGGAAGGAGAATACTTCAAAGAGGACACAACCAACAATGCCAAAAGCTCTGAAAGACCAGATAGAATTCAAACAAAAAAAAAGAAAAAAAAGACTGGATTTGTTCATTGGAGACCTTCAAGAAAATAGCTGCAGCTGGGTGCTGGAGACAGAATCCAGAACTCAAAGGTTAGTTTATAGGTATGTGGATGGTGAAGACATCTCCAAAGGAAGAGAGTGAAAATTACAAGGCTGATATTCTCTAAGTGCCTGCTGGAGCAATTGGTAAAATGAGCAGCCCATTATGAGAGCGCATTAAGTCAGGGGTTTCTTGTTTTGAGGTCCTGTTTGTTTGACGTCAGAGACACTTTGAAGAATGGAGTGTTATTCGTGACTCTAACTTGATAACAAAGTGAAGTCCATGGATAATGTAAAAAATCTGACTGTGGCAACTGGTTTTGCCAGAAGAATTCTAACCAATGCAGATGTATTTTATTCTCTGTATTTTCTCAGCTCAATCCCTATACTATAAGTGCTTTAATGAATAATGAAAACCCCTAAAAGTTAAATAATAAGAAAAGTTGGATTAGCAGTCCCTGAAGAACTGGAGCTATGACCCCAAGAAAGTTTCATCAGTTCAGGTGAGAACCAGTGGTAAAGACTTTGGAGTGAGAAGACCAGTGTCCTGTCACTTTCTATATGTGAGCTTGGGCAATTCACTTAGTCCTTCTGGCCCTCTGTTTTCCTTCTCTTTAAAAAGAGAGGGTTGGATTAGAGGCCTCTGACGACACCCCTTCCCATTCTAATGCCACAATATTATCAATTGATAGGATGGCTGAGATCATCTAGTCCAATCCCCTCGTTTTACAAATGGAGAAGCTGAGCACAAAAGGTAGTGGCTTAAAGATGAGTTTCCTCATTCCAAACTGAGTGTTCTTTTCTCTGTGCAAATTGACACTCAGTTCTTTGGTTTCAATACATTCATCACTTTTTAGCAGATAATTTTGACTAAGTAGACAGATCCTGAGCATCAATTCTTCATTTAGAATGTTAACAACTAAAGTGTCCAATGTTGCTAACAGAAAGAGGTCTTCATTGTCAAGTAGAGACCTTTCCATACTATTCAAGAGAACTCTGAAAAAACTATATCAAGATTAGCAATAAATGGCTAATTTTTATAAAAATGCTTTAACATCTACAAAGCACTTTTACATCTATTATTTCATTCAAGTCCCACTATGTGAATAACAGGGCTGCTAGATGGCACAGTGTATACAGTGCTGACCTGGAGTCAGGAATACCTGAGTTCAAATCCAGCCTTAGACATTTACTAATTGTGTAACCCTGGGCAGGTCACATAACCCTGTTTGCCTAAGTTTTCTTATCTGTAAAAATGAGCTGGGAAAGGAAATGGCAAACCACTCCAGTATCTTGGCCAAGAAAACCTCAAATGGAGTCACAAAGAGTCAGAAACAACTGAAAACAGTTGAACGACAAATGCAAATAATCCCTCCACCAAAACAGATTGAAAGTCCTTTATTCCTCATTTTTTGCAGTTCTTGTCCATGTCCACGATTAATCCTTCAAAGAGGAACTTCCCAAAACACTAGAGCCCTATATCTATCTCTTTTAACATCTCATGTGTATCAGCACATCAGCTGGGCTGTCTGTTTATTATTCCTCATTATCATTACATGAACAGTCTACTTCTTTTTCAATCATATTTTCTGGACCATATCACACACAGCACTTCAAGTGTACTATTCACTATTGATAAAGAGCTAAACTCTTACTTATATTTTCCATATGCCACACAATTTAGCACTTTAGGTCATTCGTAATTTTGATCCTTTAAATATCATAGTGTCCTATGAACACAGAATCTTATAGCATCAACTAGAGAATATTGTGTTAAAAAAAATTTTAATTTAAATTTTTAAAAGATCAATTTTTATGCTAGGAAGCAGCTTTGATAAATGAAGACTCTGCACTTTTTCAGATACAATCCAAGCTGTTCTCTTCTTACTCAAACTTCATTAAGCTATTTTGAAATTAGTTATAAACCTCAATTTTCTGTCTTAATGTAATTATCTGACTTTACCCTTCTATTACACACAAGATTTAGAAAGAAGGAAGAAAATAAACCTTTATTGAGCTTGTTAGGCATTGTGTTAAGTCCTGGGGATACTAATACAAGCAGAGAGAAAGCCAGTTCTTGTTCTGGAAGACCTTAAACTGTAGTGGGGTGGGGGCACAAGAATAGTGCACAAAACAGTACACTGAAAAATGGAGAGGGACAAGGGAAGGGCAAAAATGGTACATAGCTTTGAATTCCAGAAATTCAGGAATAGAGTTGGGAGGAGAATGAAAGTCGGTTGGCCCGAGCCTTTCCACAAAATGGTAGAAGGAAAGGAAGGAAGGAAAGAAGGAAAGGAAGAAAGAAGGAAGGAGGAAAGAAGGAAGAGAGGAAAGGAAAGGAAAGGAAAGGAAAGGAAAGGAAAGGAAAGGAAAGGAAAGGAAAGGAAAGGAAAGGAAAGGAAAGGAAAGGAGGAGGGAGGAGGGGAGGAAGAAGGAAAAGAAGGAAGGAAGGAAAAGAGGAAGAGAGAGAAGAAGAATTCAATAAATATCTACTATGTGCCTGGCACTATGCTAAGCCCTGTATAAATATTTTTCATTTGATCCTTTACAACAGCCCTGGGAAATGGATGCTATTACTATACCAAATTTAGAGTTGAAAAAATTGAAGCAAACATAAGTTATTTGCCCAAGGTCACTCAGTTGGTGAGCATCTGAGGCAGATTTTGAATACAGGTCCTCCTTACTCCAGTCCCAGTATTATATCAAAGCACCACCTACCTAATATAAGGATACTATGATTTCATTGGTGTGAGGAAATCCCATGTAAAGAAACCCTTACAAGTGTAGGCTGACATCTTCTCTGCAACATATCCTTAGAGAGTTGCAAAGAAAACTGAACTATTAAATGACTTGTATAAAGTCCCACAACCAGTCTGTGTCAATCAGAACTTGAACTTGGATCTCCCTGGCTTGGAAGCCACCTCTCTATGCATTATATCATACTACCAATCTTTAATTCATAGGTACTATAAATAATAATATACATTATGACCTTAACTAAGAATAGTATTCATTAGCATTATTCATAATAATCCTTTAATATTTTACATTGAGCTGTTCCTTAAAAACTGAATATCGAAGCTAAACTTGCATAATACAATTCATCTTTAATTTCATTTCATCACAAAAATATTATTTCAGTCATTCTGTCCAAGTCTCCTTCAAGATTTTTTGTACATTCATTCTCTTTGACATTTCTTCTTTTATGATCTAGTCCAGGGGTTCTTAACTTTTTTTGTGTCATTAACCCCTTTGATGAAGCCTATAGTGATCCCTTCTCAACATCATGTTTGTAACATACATTTATAACTGAAAGGAATACTAAATTTCAGTTACAGGTTAGTGAAGATAAAGATGTAATTTTTTTTCTATCCAAGTTGATAGATGATTTGAAATGTATCCGCAATCCCTTTGGGACCTGGGGGACCCAAGTTAAGAATACGTAGTCAGCTCAAACTTTTCTTTAACTTTTGAATCAAGTTATCTAATAAGAAAAACTAGGAGGAGCTATTTTAATTTGCTTTTCAACAAAGTAAACAAAAAAGATGTCTGTGACTTTCTTCAAAACACACACATACACACATACACACACATACAATTTTGAATACTTTGGAAAACGAAAAACGGAAAATTCTTTCTCACTGAGTTTCAAACACCAAAGCAAATAATCATTTTTTTCTGTTTTTTGTTTTTTTTCCCCCACTGGGCAGAGGGAATTGAGGGGAAGTTCTGGTGTTATCAAGACAGCTTAATTCTACTAAATTATAAAACATCTCTAACAAGAGTTAAAAAATAATCTTGGTCGGAATTTTGCAGCAATAAAATCCTGGTTAATAGCCATAGAATCTAACAGAATGGAGATGAGTTTGGCTGCTTGCTTCAAAAAAAAAAGCAGCCTGAGGTGGGGGCTGCTAATAAGAGAGATAACCAACAATCCAAACAAGAGCAGAGAAATCCTATAAACAACAGCAGATTTCCCAGAGGAATCCTATGCCATCATGAGGAAAGATTACAGGAAACTTCTAGTAACACTTTATTTTCTTTCCTGGAGTTCTAAGACCAGTGTCAATAATTCAGTAGAGCAAGTCATTTGCTATTTATACGATAGAGTTACTTTTACTAAAGGTACTTATTTTAACTCATCCATATCTACTATCATTTTAGTTTTATCTTCTCTAAGAAACAAGCTTTGTAACTTTAAATAATAAAGTCCAGGAAGGTTTGGAGGACTGCACTGGTCAGTGAAAATAAACCAATATGTGTTCAAATCCCCTAAAGGCCAACTTTATAACACTAAAATGAACTGGAAGATTATATAATTACCTGGATAATTCAGTCAAAAATTCCTGCTTTGTCCTAAAGTATTTGGGGAATGTCAATCTAAGCTGCTATTGTTGTTTTGCCACTGTATAGCATAGACAGGCAGACAAAGATACTAAGAAAATTATTTATTAAATAAAGGTACAATAAGAATAGTAACTACTTGTTTCTATGAGTATCTTCAAAGTTTATAAAGAGCTTGCCTACATGAGAAGGCAATAGAGAAGACATTGGGAGAAGGCAGCAAAAAAGGAAAGAAGATCAATGAAACTTTTTTTTTTAAATACCGAAGAGAACAGAAGAAAGGCAAGAAATAATCACAAACGAGTTGGACAGCTTTGAAAGTGACATATTAAATTTATGATATATTTAAAAGAAAAGCAAATTGTTTATAATTTAGATCCAGTTTCAAGCATCATCTTCTGCTTTGCTATGTAATCATGGTAGCAAGAACAACAATTAGCACTTACATAGCCCTTTAAGGTTTGCAAAGTTGCTTCTCTTATGTCATCTGATCCAATCTGATATGATCCTGTACTCTCAGGACCATGGAATTCTTCCATCAGACTTGCTGCTAAGTCTTATCTCTCCCATTAGAACGTGAACTCCTTGAGATCAGAAACTTTTCTATGTGCAGCTCCATCTTAGTAAACACTTCAAAGCTTTATTCATTCATTCATTGTGAGGATGAATGCATCTTCTCCAGAACCCAGTGAGGTAGGTGTTACCATTACCCCCGCTTTACAGAGAAGAAAATTGACGTTGAGAGAGGTTAAGACTGAGACTTACCCAGAGTTATAGCTAGATTCAAACTCAGGTCTTCCTGACCCCAAATCCAAATCCAGCACTTTATCCTCTGTACCACATAGCTAACTCTATGTGTATATGTGTGTGTGTGTGTGTGTGTGTGTGCATAAATATATACATATTCATGGAAATGCCTGTTTTATTTGGTACTTATTGTGTTCAGAATGTTTTTAAATGGAAAATTCAGAAACATGCCATATTTCATAATGTGATTTTATCAATGTGATTTTATCTCAAATGTATAATATTTCATTTTTAATTTAGATTTTGGTAATTAATTTTCACATTTTTCAAAAATTATTTTATAGTTGCATATACTTTCAGTTCCTTGAGGACCACACTATGTGATCTATTTCTGTTCAGTTGACTGGCAGCTATTTGCACAATGTTTGATAAATAGTAAGAGCTCAGAGGCAATATTTTAGACTTAAATGTGTAATTTGATCATTAAATTTAATTTGTATTTCCTCAATTCGTACAATCACTATAACACCACCCTGCTTAAGTGCTATTACTTCATATTATATATCATATCATATTCATTCTTATATTTGCAGTGAGAAAAATCCTTTTAGATTACTTTCTTTCATGGAAAGAGTATCCTACAAAGTAACACTATAGCTGTACCACATGTTTTAATTGAATGAATTAACAAATTGCAGCAAGATCTTTTTTAAAGCTTACTTAGTTTATGATAATCCAGTGGATTCCCAGGCAAATTGCAGTAGAAATTGGATGCATTTGTGTATATAATTAAAATCCCTCCAAAAATATCACTTTTACCTTGACTATCTACATGTCTGGCAAAAGTATTTGGGGTCTGGATGATCCAGATGCTTATAGGTTTCCACTTCTTCTTAAATGAATTGTAATTCCCTGTAAGTAAAGGGTGTTAGTACAGAGTCTAAGTCCCCAGGAATAGAGAAGTCAAAGGAAGACTTTAAAGCTTTCAGCAATTCCCCTGCAGAGTAAACTGTAAGATGACAGAGTGAGCTGTCATGTTACAAATAACCATCAGCCTAGTTTGCACTACATTTTTCTTTCATGTTATGAAAAAAGAAATCTTGTTCCACATATTTGGTTTTGTAGCAAGTCTGGGTTTCTCTGCACTCTGAACATTTTTATAAAAGGAGACATCATTCATACAATTTACAAGTCCCTGAGTATTTTTGGATGTGAGAAAGAATGTTTTATTCCTATATGTCATTTTTTATTAGTGAGGGACCCTTAACAAAATCGGAGAGTTTGAGATAATGTAACTCTTTTAACTAGTTTCACATGGAATGTGTCAGCAACACGTCTAGTATCAAAGACAGAATTGTCTAATACAGTGTGAAAGTCCTTTTAGAATAACCTTCAATTATATATTTCACAGAAAGGATATTTTCAAATCAAACTTTGCTGACTACATCAGATGACAGAGCAGTTATGGATGTTTTCATGAAAGAAACAAATCTAGTATATATCACATGCATCTCAATTTTTATTAATGTAAAAAGATACTCAAAAATCTCAATTAGTTCTAAGATTTCACCAAAGGCTCCCCCTTTTTAAGTCAAGTTTAAAAAGGTTTCAGGTTTTTTTTATTATACCCTGACTACATCTTGATACACAGTTCAAATTAAAATTCACAAATTACTTGAATTAAAATTCATAATTCGTAGCTGTTCAAATTTATATAGTACTTGACAGTTTGCAAAGCACTTTCTTCTCAAGGATCTGGTAAAATGGGTAGCAAAAGTATTACTACCCTCATTTTAGAGGTGAGGGATGTGAGGCAAAGAAAGATTAATTTACCTACAGTCATTCGAGAAAGAACTTGAATTCAATTCTTCTGGCTTCAGTTTCAGTGTCCCTTCCATTACACCACATGCACGCCATCTTTAACAATTCCTTAATTTACCAAAAATATCAAACCAAAATAATCTCTGTGAGGACACCCCCAACTTACCCCTTTGTGGAGGTGAGATGTCCACAAGTATTACACATTGCACATTTTTTGGACTTTTTCAATGTATTGATCAGTTGTGCTGACTTTATTTTTTCCTTCTCAAAAATACTATTTGTTAAATGGAATGACTCTCTGGAGGGTGGGATGAAGTGATACTGTGGAAAACTATGATGATATTAGAAACAAAAGACATAAATAAAAATATGTTTTTAAAAACATGTTAAAAAAAGAATATCTCAGATCAGGAGCAATATTATATGAATAGTCCATGAATTGCCAGAAAACAAATGTCACTTCATAAAATTTTCAATCCATTTATTTAGTTAACTAGCCTAGGACCCTGAGCCCAAGATTCCCAGGAACAGCAGATCCCCCAGTCCCTAAACCACTGGCCCTGCTTTGAACTTAGCCCTTGCAGACATCATTGCGGGGAGCAACCTTTATGGAGAAAGAACCTGCCGTTCCTCACAATACTTATACTAGTTTTCAGTCAATTGCCACCAAAAGACAAGTAAGCCCAAGAGTCTCAGAAATAACAGCACCTACTCCCCACCTCCAATCTACAGCCTCTGCACCATCCTGGCATGCTATAGCTAGATACAGTCTAGGAAAGCAACTTGTTTAGAGACATAACTTGGCAATTTCCTCATTAGGTGTTTCAACCACAATCTCACTGAAGATCCAAAAAGGAAAATTCTTTGCCACTAATATGTTTGGAACAGTCAAATGTTTAGACTTAGTAAATGAAGCTAGACATAGACCTGTTAGCTCCTGATCCAAAACTCTACCAACTGGTCAGTAGAAATTCATTCAAAAATATCAAGACTATTAAAGGCAATGTTATTATGTTATTATTTACACCAAACCAAAGAAAGTCTATCCTTCAAAACCAACAGACTAGTAGCATCTGTTCAATTAGTATTCTTTCTGTTTCGTTTGTTTAAGAAGTTAAAGTAATCATTCCTAACTGGGTCCAAGGTGCCATAAATCCTCTATTATAATGTAAAACAAAAGGAGGAATTATTTTTCATTAACAAAGCATCATCATTTTTTTCAAACCATAATTCAAAAGAAAGCTAACTTAACAACAACATAGAAAAGAAATATTCAAAATAAGAAATGGTTATGTCTGCATTTTAATCTTCTGGTGATAACTTTTTAAAATATGTTGTTTCTTGCATTCTTCTTGACTGTCTTCATACTAAAGGGAACTGTACTTCTGTAATGTTAAATTTGTGGAGGCGTCAGGGAGCAGTGTCACAGAAACTGAATAAAACATGCAATAGATTTGTATGCTGCCTCCCTAAGTGACTTAAGTGACACTAAATTGAATTTATCAGAGAAGGAAGAGTAATTGTATTTTTTTTTAGAAAAGATCCCTACGAATTGAGGTCATCATAAATGAGAGTGGTGACTTGATCTAGCCCAACTCAGTAGCTATGTTCATAAATTTTGTCTGAAATCTTATTATCTATATTCAAAGCCTTGAAGCTTAGGTAGTCACCTCTCCTCTTCTTCCCTGATTATTTATATTTTGTTGGTGTTCTTGCCTTACAAGGTATCAGAGGTAAGATTTTAAATTCCTGTTCCTGATTTCGACTCTCACATTTGGTAACCATTTAGGCAACCATTAGGCATTATCTGTCAATATGCTTGAGGAAATAGAATCCTAATGTAGTACAGGGTGTCCCAAAAGTCTTAGTGCAGTTTTAACCTAAACTCAAACTGCATTAAGACTTTTGGGACACCCTGTATCTAGGCCTTGTTTCCATAATACTTTTAATTTTTGCAAAGCACTTTCCTCTCAACATCCCTGTGAGGTCACAGTACAAGTATAATTATCCTTCAAGGTTAATTGCCTTTACTCAGGGTCAATGGCAAATTAAACCAAGAGTAAGCATAAAAATCCAAATCTATGCAGTATCTCATACCTAAATGGCATTCTTGTTTTTTTGTTATTTCTTTTGGGCCAGAGAGCTATCTCCTGCTGCTCATCCTCAGCATGACAGGGTGCAGTTCTTTTATGCCATGCTTGTTAAATGGGCCATAGTTACAAATCAGGGAAAATAGAACAGATGCAAAAGACCACTGGGTAACTTCATGTGCCTTTAGGCCAATGGTATCTGAGGAAATCCATGTTTCATACTGGCCACCATGGAGGACCTAGAATAAGCATCTCCTTCTGTAGCTAGTGTTACTTAGAATTATAAATTTGGAGCTAGAAGGATTTTAGGAATCTACCTTATTCTATAGATGAAGAAGTTGAAGTCTCAAAAAGTAAACTAGCTTGCCCAAAGTTACAAAATTAGATTTGAACATCAATGTTGTTATTATTTTCACCTCCTAACCAGCTGAAAGAAGGAATCAGCAAAGTCATTGGCCTCCTAATCCATGACTCTGCCTCCACTCTCTTTCCTTCCAATCCGTCGTTTATATGCAGACAGACCAGTCTTTATCCATAAATTTGGTCACATCATTCTTGTACTTAAAACCATTCAAGAGCTATTGTCTATCATAAAAAAGTCAAATTATTTTTGCTTGGCATTCAAGGTCCTCTTCTACCTTTCTGGACTTCCTTCATACTCCTCTTCCCAGGAGAGTATTGCCATAGATAAAATTGGCAGTATTGACTTGATACTCAAAGGAAGTGATTAAAACTTGAATATTTAAATTTACCTTAAGCTACCTATAAATATTTTATATTATAGTTGAAATGGAAGGACCAAGAATTATTCACAGGCAAAAATCAATTAGGAATTTCAAGAGCGTCATTTATCAGCCAGGCTGGCAGCTGCCTCATGGAGAGACCCAGAGGAGACAGCCCCGAACTGAGGTGGGTGTGCGCATTTTAAGCATTTCAGCACTACTTGGTACATCCTTGCAGTTTCTACAACAAACATAGTTCTGACAGGGCGGGGGGGGGTGGCTTGCTGCTAGGCAAGAACCCTCAAACAGAAGGGGTTGTCAGGGTACTGCTAGGCAAAGGACCCCAATAGAGAAGCAATGCCAGGAGAGGGATCCAATCAAAGACTGGTTGTTATTCAACAAAAAGTAGTTGTCAGGAATGGGGGGTGCTCAGCAGAAGGTAGTTGCCTGGCAATGGGGGTCTAACATTAGGGGGGCACAGGTTGTTACCATGCAAAGGGACTAAATAGAAAATGACTGTTAACAATTCATCAGATATTTCACAACCCAAAGAGGAATAACGTTTTGACAGGGGCCCAAGAAAAACCTGTTACTAGGCAGGTTATCCAACCCTGCCCAGTAACCTAACAGATATCTCTCAACCTACGGGCCCAGGGAGGAATAACGTCCACTTCAATAGTCACCTTGAGCTCCAATTGTTCTACTCCTTAAAAACAGTTGTAAATAAACTATTATTTTGTTTCTTCTTTTATTTCCTTGTTTTAATAGATACTAACGTTGGAAAAAACCAAATAATTTTCCCATAATGTCTGTAATTCAGCCAAAGGGACTATTCAATATAACTTCTACACATTCTGTATATTTATGCCTTTATTTCTTGTATTCCCTATTCCCGGAATGTCCTTTCTCTCAACATGCCCTATATTCCTTACTCATCATCTTTATTAATCCATTGTTTAAAGCCCAACTCAAATGTCATCTACCCATGAAGCCTGAGACATCCAATTGGTAATGAATGATCTTATCTGCCTTTGAACTCACATCATCCTTTGCTTAAACCTCTCTTAATACTTATTTTGCACTATTTTATAGCACAATTTTTAGATATGTATCTTTTCAAGAAGGCAGGGACCATATCGTCTTTATCTTTATCTTCTTAGGTAACTAGTATAATGCTCTACTTATAGCAGTCATTTCACAACTTTTGTTGTCTTGAATTGGATTCAAGTTATAATATCTGATTGGATGTTACCATCAAGTGTTTTGAAGAAAGTCAAAATAAAAGCTTCTTTAGCTTTTTCAGTATTTACAAGTGATGCCTAGTGTACATTATGAATTAAATGAAATTACATATACAACTCAGAGGCACTCTGGAGGTTTTTGTCTACAAAAGTAAGTATTGGAAAATAGTGTTGCCAATCTCCATGCATTTTTCCTAGACTGTCCACTGGTACGGTATTATATTTTTGCCAGTTTGCTGAAGTTAGTTGGATTACTGGAGCACTCATCATATTGAGTTTTCAGATATGCAGCCAGTGAAAAGTCACTTAATATTTTTCAACTAAATCCATTCTCCAGTTGAAAGTTGGGGTCCACTGGAACATGATCTAAATTAGTTATCTACTCTTTGGAGGACTTGCGGTCTGTAGCTAATTTAATAGATCACATTTATCGGTATACATAATTCTCTGAAATGCCTGATATTGTAGTATGAAATGCAGCTCTAATAAAATTAGGTTCACAAAGGAACTGAGGATTCTAAGTGGATAGTGGTGCCTTTCATTAGGCAAGATTTCAGAAGTTCACTACATATATAAAGTGAGCGGAACATATTTTAAAGCTCTTCACAATCTGGCTCCAGTCTATCTTCAGAACATTCTCCTTTCTTACCTTAGCATCTCAAAACTCCTAGGTCTCTTCAAGTTTCAATTCTTCCTACAAGAAGCCTTTCCTGATTTCCCCAGTTGTTAGTACTCTCTCCACTAAAATTACTTTGTATTTACTTAAAGTATGTGTGTGTGTCTCTGTGTCCACAGAGTTTAGCATTGTATTTGGCTCATAGTTGGTACTTATGTAATGGTAGAATTGGCCAACATGAGCTCAGACTTTAGAGAATGATCAAGCATTTCCTTGGCTGGTTCTAATCCAAATGATCTAATGGAAAGGGAGCAAGGAGGAGCTATTTCCCACTCTAATTGTCTGAGAAATTGCAAGGACTAATTCAGAAGCTACTCAGTCCAAACTAAGTCCAAATGTAAAAAAAGAGCCCTGACAATCTTTCTTTACATCTGAAGGGGGGTCAATGAGGAAGACT
Organism: Potorous gilbertii; assembly: GCA_028658325.1. Lineage (NCBI taxonomy): Eukaryota > Metazoa > Chordata > Mammalia > Diprotodontia > Potoroidae > Potorous > Potorous gilbertii. Next base: position 133,971 of record JAQQSK010002826.1, on the reverse strand, counting down.
TGCTTCTGTGAGTTTTGGTGGAGAGAGAAAAGGCAGGGCAGGGAAGGTAGCTGCCGTCTCTCCTGATTGGATGGCATATATCTATGAGTACATGACACCTGTTCCTTTTATGTTTATTCTTCCTGATCTTAAACAAATGAGTATTCTAAGAAAGCAATACCCAGTGATCAAAAATAAATCAGAGCCAACAGAGGTCCAGCCAGCAAATGGAATCAATAAGCACATTTGAAACATGAAGTACTTGCAAAGATAGGTAAGAAGATGGTCATCTAAGGACAGTGACAACTTCAGGGATTGTAACTTGTCATGGTGGAGAAAAGTGCAAGCCATGTTCATTGGATTAGAAGGACACACAGATCCTCAAGCCCAACTGAGAGAGCTACACCTAAGGAAAATTTCATGAGAACTACTCAAAGGGACAGAAACACTTCCAGACATCCAGAAATGAGGAAGGTACTCAGTGGCCACACACGTTCTTCACATATGAACTTCAGCATCCTTTATAATACACTATTGACATTGTCCTTCCACAATGCACTAACATTGACCTTGAAGCTCAGTCTCACTCTCTATGGGAACTTTTTGAGTGTATCTCTCTGTTTGGTGTTAGGAGATTGGAGCAAGGATTGCTATGTAATACCAGTAGCTAGCATTTTTATGGTGACTACTATAGTAGTCAGGCACTACACTAAGTGCTTCACAAATACCTCATTTGATCTTCACAATTCCAAGAGATTGATGAAATTACCATCCCCTTTTCACAGTTGAGGAAACTGAGGAAAACAGAGGTTAAGTGACTTGTCCAAGGTCACACAGCTAATAAGTGCCTAAGGCCATATTTGAACTCAGATCTCCCAGACTCTCAGCTGTATCTTTTTGGTAAAAATCTTAATGAAGTTGTATTCACTGGTTGATTGATATTGGGGAGCAGGGGTACATTAGATGACAGCTGATGAGTGAAAGTAATAGAAACCCCAACTTCTCAGGGTTTCTCTTGGAATGCTAAGGGGAAAAGTAGTCAGCTGCCTTCTGTGAATCCAACCTGTGAAATAGGAATATAAGTTTCAGGGGGAGGAGGAGCACCACACATAATTATTGAATAGAATTGATTTGTGTTTTCCCTGTGCCTCAAACAACATTATTGGCCACTGTGAATTGATTTGGTTTATTAAGGCTTTCATTTTGAAGTGTACATTGTCTTTGTTTTAAACTAGAACCATATTAAAATAGGGTTCCCCTTCACTTTATCAAGAGATCTAATAATGAGTGCACCTATTCTTAGACATGGTCCTTCTCATGCTTTGGTTAATAAAACCTCCTTGAACAAAGTCCAAAATAGACCTCTCTTACACTTAATTGAGTAATATGCTAGAAAAGCCTTGGGGCAAGCACTATCTCTTTGATTTATTCATTTAACAAAGATTTATTATATGCCAGTAGTATACAAAGTAATGTGCTAGACAATAGAGGAAATAGATTTTGGTTTTTTGGAGGGGGAAAGCAAGGCAACTGGGGTTAAGTGATTTGCCCAAGGTCACATAGCTAGTAAGAGTATCAAGTGTATGAGGCTGGATTTGAACTCAAGTCCTTCTGACTCCAGGGCCAGTGCTCTATTCACTGCACCACCTACCTGACATGGAAATAGAGTTTTAGATAAGATATAATATCTACCTTCATGGAGTTTATAGTATAGTAGCATGATATACATACTTAACTATAATACACATTGGATATACGTAAAATATAAACAAAATATATAGAAGCAAATACATAAACAAAACATGTGAGATATGAGGGAAAATATTATTATTGAACTTGAAGATTTGTCAAAGCTTCATGGAAGAGGTGACATTTGAGTTGATCTTTAAGCTATAGGTAGGAATTTAACTGGTGAAGAAAGTAAAGAAGGACATTCCAAATAAGACAAATGGCACAAAATAAGGTACAGTGGTGAGGAAGTGCTGGGAGCATTTGGGGCTCAGAGGTTAGCTTAGTTTGATTGGATCAAAGAATATGCAGAAGAGAGAAGTGTAAAACTGAACTAGAATGTAGAGTAGCAACAGAATCCTGAGGGTTTTGAGTGCCAGGGAAAGGAATTTGAATTATATTCTCTGGGTAATAGTGAGCCACCAAAGTTTTTTGAGGAAAAAATCATCATGACCAAGTCTAAGGAAAATAAATATGGTGGCTATACAAAAATAGGTTGGAGTAGAAAGAAAGTAGAGGAAGAAATAACTATAAGGAGGCTATTACAATAGTTCAAGACCTATATTAAGGTGGTAGTAATGGAGAAGAAATATAAGAGAAGTTGCTAAAGTGGAATATTTACTATCTTATGAAAGGAAAATGTCCATCAGAGATGACAAGTTTCAAATAACTTATACATCCTAGATCTTAGGGGATCTTGCTACTTTCAAATCTCACCTCAGACACTTGACACTCACTAGCTGTGTGACCTTGGGCAAGTCTCTTAACCCCAGTTGCCTCATCCTGGCTCACCTCCAGTCATCCTGATGAATATCTGGTCACTGGATTCAGATGGCTCTGGAGGAGAGGTGAGGCTGGTGACCTGCATAGCCCTCCCTCACTCAAAGCAAAATCAAGTGCAAGTCATGTCACCATTTCTCTGATGGCATGGTCTTCTCTGGCAATGAAGGACAAACACACACATACACAATTGGAAGATCAATTCTTCTATCTGGAATATTTGAATAAATATCCCTCTCTTCAATTTACCTTGTCTTCTTCTCTTCTTTGCCAGAAACTAAATCATCTTCTTTTATTATCAACTCCATTAAAGAAGAGACTAAGTATCTCTTGTCATAACCAAGTAATGTACTCATTTCAAAGAAGGCTATGATTTTGCTGAGTGCTGAACTCAGAATCAGGAATATCTAGACTTGAATTCTATCTTTAATACTTTCTTACTGGCTTTGTGACCTTGGTCAAGTCATAAATGACTCTCCACCTCAATGACCTCATCTGTGAACCGGAGATAACATTTAATTCACAGTGTCATCAATCAAAAATTAAATGACAATATATTAAAGCATTTTGTATATTTAAAGGAGTTACATGTATCACCTATTATCACTGTCACTATTACTACTAGAATTATTAGTGCTCATAGCTATCCCTCTGGTCACTTCCCTAGTACTTCACTACTCAACCAAACCAACTTCCTGTACAAACTTTTCCTGTCAACATATCCTTTCCTTTAGCTAGTATCACATTAAATAACTCCTCAATCATAAACAGGTAAGTTTGAGTCTACATCCAAAGGGTCTTTTTACTACTATTCCAAAAAGCATTAAACTTGGATGATAATCTTTCATCTCTCACCACCTGGTCTAACGCTCCATCATTGCACTGGCTTCTTAGGTGAAACCTTGCCCCTAATGTACATGGATTTGGCTGCTTTTATATTACAATGTGGTATATATCAGGCCTTTGGAATGCAAGATTAAACTCCTAAATGTAAAGAAATATTATGGCCTCTTCCTTAAAATGATTGTCTTGGGTGCTACTTGCCAACTTCTGTCCATAATGTTGTAGCATCTGCTCTATTCTCTGAGTTTATTAGGTAAGTGGGATTTGGTATGAGAGAAACAGTAAGAGAATTTTCAGTTTAACTGATTTTTCTATACTCCTGAGATGGTGCCAATTCAATGTCAAATAGCCCCACAGTCACCAAATTACAGATCCCCTTAATAATCATAAATATCACCGATTCCCTGGCCTCATTTAGAATGTTTCAGACTCTATTTCTTTCTGGGATATAATAGGCCAATAGAGTTAACTGAGAGTTCATAGACTGAGAGCTGGAACAGGTCCAATCCTCTCCTTTTACAAGTAAGGAAATTGAGGTCAGGAAAGGCTGTGAACTTTTCCTAGGTCACACAAGTAATATGTAGAAGATCAGAATTCAGATCCCAGTCTTCTGATTCAAGATTCAGCATCCTTTCCATTGCACCATGCTGAATGAATTGCATATGGTAAAGAAAACATTCTATAACACCTGATATGTTAGGGTTCTAGTTTGTGATGATGAAGAAAGACCAAACATTGTTTATATGAATACAAATGATTTACTAACACTTGTTATGTGATTTCGGTGTTATAAGTGCTATCTGGCAAGTAGAAAGAAACAAAATAAATAACAAGTAAGATTATAGGCAATAGATGCCAATCAGTCAAGATTGTTTGGAATAGAAGCTGGTACAGAGAGTGGTAGTCCAGTGAGTACAGAGTAAGATCCTAGCATTGCCCAAAGAATAGTGAAAGCATTGATGAGACTCTGGTCATCTTCAAATGAAATTAACAAAATCTGAGACACTAATAATTAAATTACTAAAAGGCAAAAAGATGGCAGTGGTGCTACATTCATGACTTATAAGCATCCTAGCAAAATGGTAGAAAGTGGAAAGAAAAGATTAAATTAGTAATTGGAGACTCACTATTTTTTCTAGGAGAAAAAAATGAGATGGAACATGCACTACATTAAGTGTAGTAAAACTGTGGTATTTTCCTTTTATAAGAAAAGAAGCAAATTGTTCCATCCAAGAACCATTGAATCAAATTTGGACTTCCTAAAAATTTATCATTTGATAAAACAGGATTTAAGTTCAAGGATACATTCCATTCCTAACCCTCATTTTCTTTTTCTTTACAACTTCTGGAAATAAATTTTCTTTAGCACTGCAATTCCTCAAACATAGCCTTTAGTGCAAAACAAATAGTTTGGAAACAAGCAAATTAGCCAAATTCTTCCTGGGCCTTGAAAGGAAGGTAAGAACTTTGGAAAACCATCTTAACTCTTTCTGACACTGGCATAGCAGTTAAGGCCCTAACAGTCATCACAAAAGTATGATCCTAGGAAGTATAATTGAGCTTTCAAGGCATTTGGATGGAATAATTTGCTTCTTTACTCATAAGAACAAAAAATAATCCAAACTTATGCTTAATTTAGTGAATCACATTCTTATGCCAAGAAAAAGTTACTTTCTGAATTAAAGTGACTTTTTTTCCTCTCATTATAGTGTATTCTGAAAGAATCCAGTACATCAAGAACTTTTAAAAAACCCTTGTAGTTCATCTGATTTACTCAGTAGAGTTCCCTTTTTCCATTTTTGAGTCAGAAGGGATACAAAACCAAAAATTTTTCAAGATCTCTGGATTTTTCAAAGTCTCAAGGTTCCCAGTCTTTCAGAAATAAGATCAAAGGACAATAGCTTTAAAGCAGGAAGGAATCACATGGCAGATGAGGAAACTGAGCCTCAGGTAAATGTCGGTAACAGTAAGTAGCAGAACTGAGACACAAGCCCAAATCACCTCTCAGTGTAGCATTCTTTCCCCTACATGACAGCATAGGATCATTGCCAATCTATATGTCCTCTCAGCCATCAACAGGAGAGCTTAGGTGAATCCTTATGGGGTAGATGAGAAGAGAGACAATTCCTGGTTATCTAAAGAAAATTGATTGCTAAATAAGACAACCAGATGCTGGAGTTGTTTCTTTTCTTTCTTGTAGGAGTTGTTCTTTCTCTATTTTATGGTGTTGAAGAAACATCAGAGGCAGCAGTTCAGAAACACATGAAAAGTAACTCTAGCTAGCATATGGTGTCTAAATATTGCGGAGAACAGAACACAAGGATAAACCTAAAGAGAAAATCCTGAAAATACGATCCCTGAACACATGAGACCTTGGTGTTAATAATTAATCATAATTTGTTGACCACAGTCTTCAATGTATATCAGTAATCAATTAGTCAATAAGTATTTATTGAACAACTACTGTGTACCAGGAACTGTGTTAGATAATGGGGATATAACTGACAAAATTTAAATAATCCCTGCCTTAAAGTAGTTTACCTTCTATCAAGGGAGAAAATATGGGCATATCTATAAATATATAAACAATAAACAGGATGTAATTTGGGAAGCAATAAATAAAATAAATTGATATGTATATCACAGCTATTATCTCATTAGTGGTATAGTTGGGGCATTTAAATATACAGCCTGAATGTGAAGTATTGCCAAAGACTCATTTTTTCATAGTTGCTCTAGTCTAAAAATAACTTTAGCTTTCATGTCTTATCAGGACTTAGAGAAAAGGGACAACTCAAAGAAAACTAGCTTGCTTGCAAGTCAATGAGGAAATGTTTAACAGGCCTGCTGGGTGTCCTCTTAATGCTGTCTTGGATGTCTGATTAAATTTTTGTGCTTTATATGCTACAGTCCTGGGTCATTTGTGCATAAAGACAAAAGCAACTTCAACTTGATATTTCTGTCATCCCTGCTGTGGGAAGAGTCCCTTTCCTGGTTTTCAACATCAATCACTCATGCCCATAAATCTTAGCAATGGATATGGTCATTTAAATCTCCACCTGCACAAACAACAGAAAATAAGAGAGTCCATAAATCTCTATGCTGGTGATTAACAAATTTTGGGTCCACTGGCAGGGATGTTATAGTTAGGAGGGTAGAGGGGAAAAGGGGAGGAAGAAATGCACTAATTCATTAATAAAGACCGATATGCTGACAATTTGTTTAGTTTACAGCACAGGAGAAAAGCAAACAGGGCATTGCTAGCAAAACAAAACGTTAGAGGTTAGTGAATTCCCAGCTGAGCCCAGGATTTAGAGATATGATAACCTAATGTTCTTATCCTATTAAAAAGGGGGTACTATCTCGGAGTCAAATCACAAGAAGCTGCTCTCAGGCTTAAGTCCAGTCCCTTCTTTTCAAAAATGTGAAGGAAAGATTGCGGAAGAACAGGTATGAGAATCATAATTTCCATCCCATAGTTTTATTTTCTAACTTTCAATCAACTCGCTTACAAAGATTTTTTTCTTTACACTTTGTGGGCAGAATTCACAGAGATGACTTTTTTGATGTGGTAAAGAATCATTTCTCCTCACAGAGCTAGCTAGGCTTGTGAGAACTTCCATATAATGCCTTCTGATAACTTAAAGGGAGCTTTCTGACAACTTAGGGTAGATTCTTGTCCTGAACCAGGAAGGAAATTCACTGGCAGAACTTGGCCTCTAGATGGAGATCATCTGTGAGTGAAGAACTTGTTATTCCGGGAGAAGTTGGGGCTTGTGGGGCTGGGAAGCAGATCAAAAACAGTCCCTGACCCAGGATATGTCTCAATAACAATTAAAAGAATTGACTCATAATTTAAAATATTATATGTAAAGAAACATGTCTTAAATATAGCACTTGGTGGAAGAATTGACTTTTTTATTATATACTTCAACAAAGTGTAAATACAATATGCCTAGTAACCCAGTTTGCTGACTCTTTTCCTGAGTATAAGTATGTATGTGTCTATGTAATCTGATGATTTTGTGGTACCTCTGATGTCTTCAAAAGGTACTTCATATCCACATATATTAGACAACATTTATATGTTTTCTTCTTCCTCAGGGAAGATTTTATTTTCCAAAGAACCATTCAAATTTCCAAACAGGTACAGTCCTATTAAGATTTGTTTTTTGAGAACAAAGTGAGTGAAAGAGGGGTGTGTTTCTTTTAATTTAACCCAGGAAAACTCTATAATACACTAAATAATACACTAAAACCCTAGAATGTCATACTGGGTCTTTGGAGGGATAAATTTAGCTGCTGAAGTCTTTTTTCATTAATGAATTGTTGGAGCACGGTTTTGTTGGAATTGGAAGAGCAGTGCTAAGGGGGAGTATAATATTCAGATTTGGGGGAGGGAGATGGGGAATAATGGGAGAATATATTCTAGAAGATCCCTTTTCCCAAAGTTTCCAACCAGACCCCCAAGGTCCTATGCTCTATGAATCCTTATGAGTCTGGAATGAAGAGAGGCCACCAGATGAGTGGGTGGGTGGGTGATAGCCCCTAGAAGGGAAAGACCCAAGGCAGTGTCTAGGAATGACTGCTGCCTGTTTCAGTGGAGATGATTTAAATGACAAGTTGGGAATAATTGGCCTATGTGCCTTTGTGTGATCCCCTCCTGTTGTGTACTGGATTTGTGAGTGCTGGGCCCCTCCCCTGGGCTGCTAGGATCCGCCTCTCTATTCCCCAGATAAATTACTAGTGTCCACCAAATTCCTCAGCTCTCTCTCACTCAACTACGGGTCACCGTCTACAGGGGGTGGGGGAGAGCCTTGGCCTCATCATCTCAAGAACACTCAGGAGCCCCCTTCCAGCAGCGTTAAGAAGAGGAAAGGGGTGGGATCCCAAATAGCACCCCAAACCCCTTTCCAGACCACAATTTCTACTCTGCCCTTTGGAAAACTCTCTCTCTCTCTCTCTCTCTCTCTCTCTCTCTCTCTCTCTCTCTCTCTCTCTCTCTCTCTCTCCCTCCCTCCCTCTCTCCTCCTCCTCCTCCCCTTCTCTTCCTCTTTCCCTCTCCCCCATTCTTTGTCCCCTCTCCCCCAAACCATGTCCACTGGCTCCCTCAGTGATGTGGAAGATCTTCAGGAGGTGGAAATGTTGGAATGCGACAGCCTGAAAATGGATTCTAACAAGGAATTTGGGACTTCAAATGAAAGCAACGAAGAGAGTTCTAACTGCGAACATGGGTCCCCCCAAAAGGGCAGGGGAGGCTCTGGCAAGAGAAGGAAAGCACCCACCAAGAAGAATCCTCTGAACGGGGTCAGCCAAGAAGGGAAGCAAGTTCAACGAAATGCGGCCAATGCCCGGGAGCGGGCCAGGATGAGGGTCCTGAGCAAGGCTTTCTCCAGGCTCAAGACCACCTTGCCCTGGGTCCCTCCGGACACCAAGCTCTCCAAACTGGACACTCTGAGACTGGCTTCCAGTTATATCGCTCACCTGAGGCAGATCCTGGCCAATGACAAGTACGAAAACGGTTACATCCATCCCGTCAATCTGGTAAGTTACTGCTCCGAGCCTCTCCAGCAGATCTCTGGCCAGCCCAATCCTCCTGACTCCCTCCGCCTCCCCCCAAACCCCCACCTAGCTCACACATACGCATGGGCATACCCGGTGCATATGGGAATATACGTGTGACACACCACCAACTGGGACAATCATCGAGACACTTCCTGAGTCAGGGACCTTTCCTGAAACTCTGGCCTAACCCTCCAGTTGTCTGTCCTCTCTCCTTCAGCCTTAATGCAACCTCACAGGGCCTCTTCACTCCCCTGCCAACCCGCGTAGCCTAGTTGATTTATACCGCCGTTTAACGTGGCAGTCCAATTAGGGGTTTGCAAGTCTATTAATCTAGTGAAGGGGAGGGAGCCTCTGCTTCACAGTGAAGGCCAGAAGCAGAGGGCTTAGCATCAGACACAGAGGAAAATTGGCAAGAAGCTTAGGGAGAGGTCAGACGCCCAGGGGAGGGTTCCCCGCCCCCACAAAACTGGAGGGGATTCCCTCGTATCCTCATATCTATCCATCTCTCCCCCAGTTAAATCTACTACAAAGTTTCGGTTTGCCTTTGTGTATTTGCTTTCAAAATTATTCTTTTAAGAAATATTTATCTAGTATTGAGTCTCCCCAAACCTTGTTTCGTGAGATTAGATCCTTAAAAATGAAAAATGAATAGCATATGTCTTTACCAAGTGTGAGTACTCGGAGACGTCTGAACACCAGCAGTCAGGTATCTGGGACCACACATTCTTCAGCCGCCAAAAACAGACGTCTTATCGTTATATTCCCGTTTCAAAATTCCAACAGCTCTCACCAGCTCAGCCCAAAAAAAAGGTGATTCCCCCTGAGAACTTAGGACCTTCTTGGCTTCTAAGTCAAGATTAAAAATAAAATATTGTTTAAAACACAAATGTTTGACTAAACTGTGTTCCCTCACTCCTGTTGTGCAGGTTAGGGAAAGTGTTCAGATTTTATTATTTTGTAATAAATTTGCTTATTTTTAAACTTCCAGACTCTAAAGAAAGAGAATAAACAACTTGCTATCTTCTCTGTTTTTCTATGATAAGAATGTGAGATTCTCCTTCGAAAATCGGCTTCTTATCAGTCTGCATTCATTAAGATAGGATTCTTCTCTGGGAAACATAAAACCGCTGTTCCACGACTCTGAGCCTTGAGCCTGGAGTGAGGGAAAGAATTTTACTTGTCTGAATCTTTTTCAACTAAAAGTTTATTTTTTAATTAAAAAATTAGAAAAATCAGCTTAAATTATCTGAGTAAAATGAGAGCGTTAGTACTGCACCTACAACTGAAGTCTTCTTTTGATACCAATCTCAATCAAGTTTTGCTTACAAACCAGAAGAGGGAGGAAAGAAGAGAATGGTTCTCCCTAGCTCATGCCGGCGTTTTCTCTTTATTTATCGTCATAGTTGTTATTCTTCTCATATAGGACTAAGCTCACGAAAAAAAAACCACAGTTGGCAAATATATTGCAAATCTGTCTAAGAGATGCATAAAACAGGAATCAACTGTCTGAGAATGGATGGGTGACTTACAGCAAGATAGCAAAAGCTCTGTAACAGATAGTAAATTGAGGGAAGAAGCAAGTATCTTGTGAGAAGGATGTAAAGAAAACCATCATTTTGTTCAAAAAATAAGCCTAATCATTTTCAAAATTTGCTAATCTCTACACTCTTCCTTTTCCTTTACTCTACTTTTCTTTTCCACTTCTCTCTTTCATGTGATTATCAAACTTTTAAGAGAAAAAGAGGAGAGAGAGAGACAGAGAGAGAGAGAGACAGAGAGAGAGAGAGAGACAGAGAGAGAGAGAGAGAGAGAGAGAGAAACCATGCTGCTGTGGGATATTTTTACTTACACCTCCAGCTTATACCCGTAAATAAAAGCAACCCTCCTTGCCTCCCTTTTTCTAACCACTGTCCCCGTTTCCAATCACACACCCCATACTCCACTACCATCCGCCCTTCTGCAACCTCCATCTTTTCCCTAACTGCAGACTTGGCCCTTTATGGTGGCTGGAAAACCGGAGAGTGACCTGAAAGAAGTGGTCAACGCAACTCGCTTGTGTGGAACAACAGCATCCTGACCAAGTTGCTTCGACCCTGGGAAAAGACTTTCTACTGGAGGGATCTGGAGGCAGGAAAGCCCTTCATGCTCTCCTTCTCCCTCCTTTCTCTTCCCCTCCTCCCTGCCACTACCCTTCCCTTCTCCTAAGGAACACTTTATAGCGACGAGGAGATTCATTTCCAGACCAAAGAGGAGACCAAATGTACATTTAAATTTTCCCATCTATTTAACTTTATAAACATGTACAATGAATGAGTGACTCCCCAAGCCTTGCTGGTTCAAGTGCAATATATAAATATGAATATATAAATATATAATAAAACCTATCATGTGTATCTTTTGTACAATATGTTGTGGAAATGTAGATGATAGAATAGCTGACTTTGATAGTCACATCTATAAAATAATTCACTTTAAAAGATATATATTTTTCTTCAGAATGGTTTTGCTACTTCTGTGAATAAATCTTTCTTTATATTGAAAAAAGAAGACCTTGATATTGGTGTATTTATTTCTTTCATAAGGTAAAGGGGGAGGAATGGGAGAACTAAGGGCTTTGCAGACTCAAAGGAAGAAGGTTTATTTGTAGATGGATATTTTTCAGGTCTTCTGAAATCCAAACCAAACTTTTTTTTTCATTGCTGACAATTTTTTTTTCAAACCAAATTTTGACAGGATGTCACATGAGTGAGAATTGTTTGATACAGGTTGGTGAGATGGTTATTTATCTATTAAGTTTTAGACCATATTTTGTTATTGTTTTCATTGAGATTTTGCACTTCCAAATACTAATAATAACTATTGTCTATCTGGTCTGATTTTTTTTTAAGAGAGCAAAACACCTAAAAGGAAAACTTCTGACACCCTGCAGTAACAGTAAACAGGGAAAATGAAGCTAATTTCAGTAGTAAGTTGTTAAGATGATGGTGTAAGGGGTATAATTCATTAGAGAAAGGAGAATGAGGCTTGGGGGGACAGAAACGATAATTTTTTCAAGGTTTTGCAATTTTATCCATCATTTTGGCATGACTGTGAATTTAAACTTGTATCAGTTTTCAAGTGTGGACATGAAATTACCATCCTACATTTTCATGCCAGGATAAGAATAGGAAGGAACTAAGAACATTAAAACTCAAAAAGTTCTGATCTCTTCCCATTAAGGGCCTCTCTCTACTCCCCCCCACCCCCCGCTTTTTTTCTTCAGTTCAGCAGCAAATATTTCTATGATTATTGAACTTGTATGGACACACTGTGGTTGGGGATTGTAGAAGGAGTTCCCCATTTTCCCCAAGAACTTCCGGCTGTCTTGGGTTTTAATTTAAACATCTTCTAGTCTATTGATCAGCTAGTCTGTGGGAGATTAAAGTGAGATAAACAGAGAAAGGAGCCCAAGGAGCATGGGACTGGGCTCCCTCTACTGCCCCATTGGAGACCAGAGGCGGCTGATGCGCCAGATCCCACCGGGGCTGTTTAATTTTTCAGGGTTATGACCGCACTGTTTACAAGATGTCTTTGGTTATTTATACTGTTATTGCTAGCAGAGGGGCTTTAAATTTCCGCTTCACTTGCTCTTTTCGATTGGGGGGGTGGGGGGGAGTAACGGGGGCGGGTACCTGGGTTAAGAGATTTTACCCAACCCCATTCCTTTCCAACCTCTCCCCACCCCACCCCCACCCCTTTCCAGAAACGGAAGAGAAGCGCTGTGATATTTCTGACGGCCTGAGTTCAGGGGTCCCCCAGCTTGTCCAGTGCCGAATTAACAGGGAATGCATACCATGTAGGAAAAATTCTGCACCAGTAGGTATTGCTTCCAAGGCTTGTTACAGTAATCGCCAACAAATTGCAATTTAACTTATGCTGGGGAAGGAAAGAGGGAAAGAAAGAGAGACCATTTTAGGAATCTTCTAGCCCCAGATGTGTTTTGCTCTTTTTCTTTTACCGACCTAAGAGTTTTGTTTTGATTTTCCCCCAAGATGATCTGATTCTTTTTCTCCAACTTTCTCCTTCAGCGCGCACTTCACCTGCTCCAGCTGCCTCTTTTCGCAGGTGCATCAGCTACAAATCTGATGCACATCTTTCTAGCAAGTGGGTGATGAATCAGTGCGTAGTTTGTCTTTTATGTGTCTTAAGCTCTCCGGTCTCACTCAAGTGTCGACCCAGAAAATGACCTCACAAACCACGTAATGACATAACTGCAACTAGACCAGCATTTTCAGACAACTAAGACTCTCAGGCAGAGGGAAAGTCTAAAGCTGCAAACCTAGTCTTTTTTTACTAGGGACAAGAAAAAGGCAGCCCTCTCTTTTTACTATATAAGTAGTATATGAGTATACTACTGGTAATACTAATCACTAAAACACAATTGACCCCCAAACACAGGCACCCTGTCTCTGAAAACAACTTCGGGGAAGAGAGGCATAGTAGAGATGTCTGGACCTTTCAGACCTAAAGACCATGCTTCCGAAGCAGGGCGGTGCGCAGGGTTTGCCACTTCTTTTTTTTAAGTCAATCACTGGCCAAGAAGTAAGTTTTTGATAACTACGGAGAAAGTGGCTTTATCCCGAAGAGGAATTGATGCAGACAAAGCTAAATTTCCCCTCTTTGACCAAATCCTTTATGGATCAGATACACTCAAAACATCCTACGTGGTTTTCCGAGTTATGCCTACCTTCGCAGACAACTTTCTTTACAGCATCCCTTGTCCAGATGGCACCAATGAATGGGACAGCTAGAACTCAATCTCAGCTCGTGCTAAGACCAGGACCCCAGTTTTGGGCTTCCTCGCAGGATCTGCAAAGCTTTCAGAAAAGAATTAGGGTAAGGATTTCAAGTAAGTCAAACCTGGGTTTGCATCCCGCCTTTCTCTTTACCGGCTGCTATACAGTGCAAGTCACTTAAATTTTCGAAGACTCAGCTTCTTTATCTGTGAAACCGGAATGGGGATAATATCACATGTTTCACAAGGTTGTAGAGAGTGACCTCACATATGGGGGGCACTGCTCTGTATCATTGTGGTCTATTATTATTCTAGATGGAAAGAAATTAAAGGAATTTTCTGGTCAGGCTGTGATCACTAGAAATAAGGAATAACTAAAAGGCTCTTAAAGCAGTATAATATAAAATGGGCAAACTCCCAGTTTTGACTTCTGTCACCTCAATTGTCCTTTTCCAATGACCTAGGGCAGACAGTTTGAACATGGGCCACCAATGACCCTGCACCCCTAAAAGCACCATAGAGGATCCTCAGTGGTGCTCTAGCTGCTTTTCCCTCTATATCCTTTTTTTCTCTTCTCCCCTTACCTCCTACTCTAAACCTTCATTTTTTTAAATCTTCTCTTGCTTCCTTCATTTTCTTCAGTCTTTTCCCACCAAAATATCCCCATCCTCTTCTGATAACCTAAAACCTAAATTGGTTCCTTTATTTTAAAGATCTTTGGGCCCCTGTGATCCAAAGAAGTCTGACTCAAGACTGAAATCTCTTCATTGCTGACTTTGCCTGGCTTGAGGAGATTCCAGGGTTACTTGAGGAGGAATCATCACCATAGGTCATTGGAAAGAATTGCCAAGAAAAGTGCCAACTAGACTCAAGAAGTAAATTAGCAGGTCTTTTTAAAAAATGGAAAGGAGACAAAACAACTTCAACAGCATCTGTAAAGGGAAGGAGGTGCCTCAAATAAATATGTCTACAGGATTTTTAAAAGTCCACATACTAACGGTGAAGCTGAGCTATAGCTTGTGTTTGACTCTGACACATCTCCCTGACTGTCGATCTGACTTTTACTAGCAACCATCTATGGGCTTGTCAAAGACTTCCCCACTGTTTGTCAAACAACTCACTTACTACCAAACTAAACAGAAGAGGAAGATGTAAGCAAAGTCCCCCTTTTCCTCTTGCAGTTAATGATCTGTGGGGAAATCTGGGCAAAGACTACTAAGATATGTTTCTTGGGGAAGAAAAGGGGAAGAAAAAAGGGAAAGAGAACCATTTTCAGCTGTTTTCCAAAAAAGATAATTACAATACATTCTTATAATAATATAAATAATAGGTTTTGTGCTTTAAGATTTACAATATGTACAAGAAGGCAGATCTTCAATCTCCAAGAAAAAGGTTCGTGTCACTACATCACACTAACAGCCATTGACAATCCAGAAGTAAGCTGGTTAAACTTCTCTTCAGTCTACCCAGAAATTCACTGCTTGGAAGGATCTGGAATCTGATTCAGTGCCAGATACAGACCATTCATGCCTTCCTTTTCTAGGAGATTATCATTCATGTCTTTCCTTAAATACTACTTAGAAAATTCTTCTCTGAATGTTGGAGGCCTTTCTCTTGTTCTTTAATATTTCTGTCATACATTTGATCGCAGATTGAAGCAGATCATTTTCTTTTGTATTATGTTTTGGTTTGCTTTATGATTTCTCCCATTAATTTTCATTCTTCTACGCAATATGACTAAGGTGAAAATGTATTTAATAGGAATGTATTGTAGAACCTATGTAAAACTATATGCCATCTCAGGGAGGGAGTGGGGAGAAGGGGGAGAAGCAGGGGGAGGGAGGGAAAAATCTAAAATATATGGAAGTGATTGTAGAACACTGAAAACAAATAAAAGAAAAAAAAAGAAAAATATTTCTGTCATACACAAGTGTAGCACTTAGGCTGTCCATCCATTCTCTTTTATTCTAAGTATATAACCAAACCCACTCCTCCTCTAGGCACACAGAAGCTCAATGATGTCTTTTACAAATTTAGTCAGAATTTTACTTTAATTACAAAGTTTTCTAATTCTGTAATGAAAGAGGGGGAGGGGAGTCAAAGGGGGCTGAAAAAGGGGGATAGGGAAGATCATTCTTAATACTATTTGGCCAGCCAAGAAATGAAGCCACATTCACTTGTTTGGACGCAACGTTTCAACATCCTACATCTAAGACAAGGTGTTGTGTGCATATTATGCATACCTGGTACAGAGAAAGGCCAGAAAACATGAAGCATCACATGGGAAAACAGAAACATGCATGAGAGGGTGGGGAGAGTATGTTGCCAGCCCTACAAGGCATAGTAACTCCCTTCTCTGACTCAAAGGTCCCTGTGTTGTAAACTGGATTTGGTCTCCAGTGTCCACACTCCCTATGTCTGGTCCCCTTTGCATACCAAATGAGCTAAAGCTAGGAAGCCATGCACATTTAGTACTGGCTTACTTGCATTTGTTTGCTGTTTCGGGGTAATGCGACTCCGGTTCCTGGGAGGTCCGACCTGAGGTCAGCTATCCAAGGGGAACTTTTCAGAGTTCAAGCTGGAGTCGAAATGAAGTGAGGAATACTGAAGTCAGGATGAGAATCAGGGGAGCCCCCACACTTAAGGAAGGGCCGTCTGCCCTTTTGTAGCTGAGCTTTACTGTACTCAGGAGTTTGTTGGTGGTATGAGAAAGACAAAGGAGTCTAGTTACAGTCTGCTCCCAAAGATGAAACATCCTACTAGTCTATTAAACTGCCTCTTAGATTTCTTTTCCATTTCACACTCAGCCTTTGAGTCACCCAGGATGTAAATGAACCTGAGCGTTCTGTTGACACTGGAAAAAAAACATGAGGGTGAAGGTTCTCCAATTAGTGACTACTCAAAACCCTGGGGGGGAGGACAAGAAGAGACAGTCAGATAAAGTCAAAGTCCCTAAAATCATTTTAGATTCTCCATTTTTGAGTCCTCCTCTTCAAACACTTCCTTTCCTCCCTACCCCTAATTTATTCTCTTTTATCAACAGGAGGAATTGCAGGGTAAGAATGCAATTCATTCCTTTCTTTAATCCCCTCTCCAAGTCTCATTTGCATGAAACTGGCAAGTCCTAGCATCCTATTTGGACAGATACAGCAGCTATCTATCTATCTATCTATCTATCTATCTATCTATCTAATTGTTATACAGCTATATATGTAGATATATATACATACATATATATATATATGTATGTATATATATATATATATATATATATATATCTTCTCTTTTCAATTGGGAGGACCTACCTAGACAGTAGGAATCCAGTTTCCAGATTGAGGGAAGGATAGGAAGCAGAAGAAATCTTTTTTGATTGAGGGAGAATAAATCATTAAGTTTGAGTCTATGGAGGATGGATTTTTAAAAAGGCAGTTAACACTGGTTGATGTTAGGGCTATCACGAGCCTGAGCTTGAGCTTAAATCTTTTAAATGGAAGAGAAGAAAACCTACAATTATGAGTGAGACAAGTGGCGGGGCCGGGGGAGGGGAGGTGGGGGGGGCGGGAAGTGGTTTAAACTCTCCCTCCAAACTACCTATCCAAGTTTTTTTTTCTTCCTACTTACAAACTACTTCTTTTCCCTCCTTACAGAAGAAAGAGGTTCATTATTAAATGCTCTAAATTAATTAGTTCCTTATCCTTGAAGATAAGGATACTTATAAGGAACTACTAACCACCAATGAAAATTTTATTGCAAAAATGAAATGTTGTAAGTGAACTGATTTTTTCATTTAAAATTCATTCTTTTGATAAACAAATAAATTATAGAATTTAACACATAGATTTAACCCTTTCAGGGAAGTCCTAAGTTTATTTAGTAATTAGCTGATTCTAGGTTGTTAAATGATATCCCCAAGCACCTAAAGGAATTGATGCCTCTTAACATTTTGCACCATACCCTGACAAAACCAGAGCCCAGCAATGACAAAATTCTTGTGAAGGTCTGAGTCTTTCCTGGAATAAACATGTTTGTGATTATTAGAGACTATAGCTAAAAGGCAGTGGGATATAATGAATAGAGTCCTAGGCTTGGAGTCCAGAAGATCTCTGATACAAGCTTTGTGACCCTGGGTAAGGAGAATTATCATTGTCATTCTATGTTACATTTAAACATTCACAGTTCATGGCACTTATTATTTAGGTATTCAGGGAATTAATCGGTAATGAAAATTAAATCCCCATAGTAGTCTCCAGTATAAATTCTAATGACTGAGCCAACATCAGACACATAGGGATTACTATTCTCGATCAGTCTTGAAATCCCTTCAAAATTTTATTTCCAACAAAAAGCTTACCAAAATCCTAAGCTTTTACAAAAGCATAACAGTATGCCTCTATCCCTAACTATTTAGTGAAGGTTTAAAAAAAAATGCTGCATTTTGAATTAGATGCCTTGGGTTCAATTTCTGATTCCGCCACCTGCTACCTGTATGTCCTTGGGCAAGTTGCTTTCCTTATCTGAATGTAGGCCTCAGTTTCCCCATCTGCAAAATTGAAAGGGTTGTACTAGATAGCCTCTGAGGTCCCTTCCAGTTCTAAAACTTATGCTCTCATTCTCAGTACTTGACAGCTTTCACCTCTGGTATTATATCTGTCATCGTCTTTCCTGTCTCTGCTAGAGAGTTTCAGCTGGAGTGAATTTCATCCTCTCGTACTTTGCCTATGTTCCTTTCACTCCCATAACTTCCCCTGTCAGCATCAGATGCTGAAATTCATGAACTTGGAGTAGTATTTATTCTGTTACTCACAGGAGAAAGCCATCCAAATACAATGTTACCATTCATTTAAAAAAACTACTTTATTTTTTAGTTTGTATTTATTTTATTTTTAATTTACAAAATGAAACAAACATTTCCATAACATAGCATAATAAAAAAAGAATCGCACATGAAATCTGTTATGTACAAACTTGCCATTCCTTTTAAATATATAATAAAGTTATTATGTAAATCAAAGCATATGAACAAATGGTTTTCAAAGAAGTAGTTAATTTCTCCTAAATATTCTATAATTTTATTTGGAGAGCAGTCCTACTCTAATGCCTATGTTCTTGAAGATTATGCTAATAAAATGCAATGACATTTATTTAAGCACCTACTGTGTGCAGAGTTTAGCTAAAACCTAATCCCTGTCATCAAGAAGCTTTCAGTATAATGGGACAGGAGGGAAATGAGACACCAACCTAGGTGGCCATAAGACACCACCAACACCAACCACTGACCCACTATCTTTGATAGGTAGATAAGTACAAGAATCTTGGATAGCTAGTGCTCCCTAGACTATAAATCATGCTTCCAACCAAGCTTCAGAAGGTATCATCCTGGAAAGCAACCCTTATGGAACCTGCATTTGCAGGGGCTAACGTCTACAATGTTTTTGGTAATGGCAGCTACTAAATACCAAGAACAGAAAGCTCTCACCACCGAAGTCTTTGTCACTGTAAAATGAATCAACAGCAGAAATCAATATGATTTAATCAGGGAAAACAACCTTAGTACCTTTCTATCTGAACTGCAACTGAAACCTCCTCTGTGTGCTGCTCTCTCTGTCATTAGAATTTGAACATTTTGGGAGCTGTCTTTTCTGTTCTGTCCCCAGCATTCACCACAAAGCCTTGCACATAGCAAACCCTTAATAAATTCTTTTTCATAAACTTGTCCACTCATTCATTATACACAATATTATACGAAACTTCAGTAGAGGAAGATCACTATATTTAAAACCGAAGGACTTGAGTTCTAATCCTGCCTCTCTTACATACTACCTCCATCTATATACCTCAATTTCCTTAAATGTCAAATGAGAAGTGTGTACTAGAATACCTCAAGGGCCTATCCAGGATAAGTCTAAGGTTTTATTATTCTACAGAATGTCAAGTTCAAGGGGAAAATGTTATTATTACCAGCTAAAGCAGGAATTCTTAACCTTTTTAGCTCATAAGTCACTTTGACAGTCTGTGAAGTCTATCATTTCAGAATGTTTTTAAATGAATATAATAAAATATATAGCATTACGAAGGAAACCAAATATATTGAAATACAGTTATCAAAATAAGATTTTTAAAAAATCATAGGCCCCAAGTCAAAAATCTGTGCCTCTCCCTCATCTTATACTTGCAAAGTTTATTTTTGAATCATAGTGATGAAGCAATTAAAAGCACACACAGGAAAGAACAGAAGGAAGTTTAGAGGAGGACACAAACAGCTTTCCCCCTTAACTTACACACCCATAGATGGAGGACTTGGAATACTCTTTGTTGCTTACTGGCACTTGCAGTGGCATAGTGAGACAGCTCGGTGGCATAGTGGATAAAGTGCTGGGCCTACTATCAGGAAAACCTGACTTCAAATCCAGCCTCTACCATTTATTAGCTGTGTGATCTTAGGCAAGTCCTTTAACCTCTGTTAAATGGGGTAGCACCTACCTCTAAGGATTGTTGTAAAGCTAAAATGAGACATTTTTAGATACTGGTTTCATCCATCTGTAAATTCTAGGATACAATTTTCTCCTTCCAAGCAGGTATACTCTGCAGTCATTCGCTCCTACTGTCTCAACACTGTTCTCAACCTCTTGCAATCTGCCTTCCAACCTCACTACTCAGCTTTTCAAAGAGGTCAAATACAGTGATCTTTTCCAAGTCGTCATCCTTCTTCGCCTTTCAGTCATTTTTAGCACTATTAATCACTTCTCCATATTTTTCTCCCCTTGTGTTCTATGACATTGCTTTTTTTCTGATACTTCTCGACTCTCAGGCTGTTCTTTCTTGGTTCCCTTTGCATTTTCACTCTGCTCCTCTCAGCCCCTAAGTTTGAATTTCTCCCAAGGCTATCCTTGGTCTTCTCTTCTTCCACTCTCTACTTGGTGATCTTATCCATTAGCCATTAATTTATAGATTCAAGGAAGATAGACATGCTAGGGAATTGTGCCTAACTATAACATATTGGTATCAAAGTATATGGCAAGTACCTATATCAACCTTCCCAGTAAGTAACTAGATCTCAAGCTCTCCCATACTCCAGGAGCTTGCTCCTTGAAACACTCTTTTTCATTTTCAATCTTTATTTGTTGGATCCTTCCTCAATGCCTACAAACATGTCCAGGTTTGCTCTGTTCTCAATACCTTCATTTAATCCTGCTTTTCTTTCAAACTCTCACCCTGAATAGTCAAAATACTTGAAAGAGTCTGCTACATTTGTTGTTTCTGCCCTTTTACCACCCGCTTATTAATTCCTCTCACACTGGATTTCAGTTCTACCACTTTTCCGAAATTGCTCCTTCCAAAATGATATCTTAAAAACTAAATCCCATAGCTTTTTCTCAGTTTTCATCCCCCTTGACTTCCCTACAACCTTTATCATTGCTGAGCACCTTCAGTTTATGCTAAATATACTCCCATCCCTTGACTTCCCTCCTTCTACTCCTGGATTTCCTCCTTACCTGTCTGATGACTCCTCAGGACCACTTGTCAACATTCCCTACCATCAATAATAAACAGTTATTTCCCAAATCTCTTATCTAAGCCCTCTTTTTTTCTCTCTTCATATTCTCTCTAAGTGATCTCAACATCTCTTCAAAGTTCATTTATAATCTTTATTCAGTTGATGTCCATATTTATATATGTGACCCAAATCTCTCAAATTCCAGGTCTGCACCACCAACTCCCTCCTGGAAATCTTCACCTGGATGATCCATAGAAGTCTCAAATTCAATGTGCTCATCCATAAAGTAGAAGCAGACAGCAGAATGGATGAGAGACCAGAATCCAACAACATTTTTTTGACAAGAAACATGCTTGAAACAGAGGCACACATACATACACACACAGATGAAATAAGGGACTGGAGCAGAATCTGTTATGCTTCAGAAGAAGTAAAAAAAAAGTGTAGCAATCATATCTCAGGAAGGGCAAACATAAAAAATAGATCAATATCAATAATATCAATACTCAACATATATATACCAAATGGCATAGCATCCAAATTTTTGAAGGAAAAAGTTAAATGAGTTATAGGAAGAAATAGACAGTAAAACTATATTAAGAAGATTCCTTAACTTTCCCTTAATCACACAATAACTAAGAAAGAAGGTAAGGAGATGAATAGAATTTTAGAAAAGTTAGATATGATGAATCCCTGGAGAAAACGGAATGGGCACAGAAATGAATATACCTCTTTCTCATCTGTACATAGCACCTTTACAAAAAGTGACCATGTATTAAGGCTTAAAAATCTCACAGCCAAATGAAGAAAAGCAGTTTTAAATGCACTTTTCCTAGCCCACAATGCAATAAAAATTGATTTAACAAAGGGCCTTGGAAACATAGGTTAAAAATTAATTCGAAACTAAATAATTTAATTTTAAAGAACGAGTGAGTCAAAGAACAAATGACACAAACTAATCAATTTCATTAAAGAGAATTAAAACATAATAAAATTTGTGAAATACAGTCAAATTAGTACTGGGGGAAAATTTATATCTCTAAACATATATATCAACAAAAGAGTGGGTCAACAAATTGAAATGGAAAAAAATTAAAATTCCCAATTAAGCATCAAAGTAGAAATTTTGAAAATCAAAGGAGATAATAAAATTGAAAATTAAAAGAACGTTGAATTAATAGATAAAATTAGAAACTAGTTTCATGGGGAAGAAACCAATAAAACAGTTAAATCACTGCATAATTTGATTTTTTTTTAAAAAGAAGAAAATCAAATTACCATTATCAAAAGTGAAATGGATGAATGCACCACCAATGAAGATAAAATCAAAGCAATTATTAGTTGTTTTGCCCAAAAAATATACCAGCAAAACTTACAATCTAAGTTAAATGTATGAATATTTACAAAATATAAACTGCTCAAATTAACAGAAGAGGAAATCACATATTTAAATAATCCTATCTTAGAAGAAATCGAACAAGTCATAAATGAGCTCCCTAAGAAAAAATCCCCAGGACCAGATGTGTTTATAAGTGAATTCTACCCCACAATTAAGAAACAATTTATCTTGATATTATATGAGCTATTTGAAAAAAAATAGGCAAAGAAAGAGCCTAACCAAAATTATTATGAAATAAGTATGGTTTTAATACCTAACCCAGGAAAAGCAAAAGCAAAGAAAGAAAACTATAGGTCAATTTCCCTAATGAATATTGTTGCAATTTTTTAAAAAATAAAGTACTAAAACGGATAGTACAGCAATATATCACAAAGATCATACATTATGACCAGGTGGGATTTATACCAGGTATGTAGAGCTGGTTCAATATTAAGAAACTATAAGCATAATTGACCATATCAATAACGAAACAATAAAAATCATATGATTATATCAATAGGAGCAGAAAAAGCTTTTGACAAAATACAACCATTTCTATTAAAAGTTTTAGTAAGTATAGAAATCAATGGAGCCTTTCTTAAAATTATAAGTAGTATCTTTCTAAAACCAAGAGCAAGCATTATCTGGAATGGACATAAACTTGAAGCCTTCCCAGTAAGACCAAGGGTGAAGAAAATATGTCCATTATCACCATTATTGCTCAATATTGTATTAGAAATGCTAGGTACTGCAATAAAACAAGAAAAGAAATTGAAGGAATGAAAGTGAATAATAAACAAAACTCTCTGCAGATGACATGATATTATAGTTAAAGAATCATAGAGAATCTTTCAAAAATTAGTTGAAACAATGAACAACTTCAGCAAAGTTGCAGGATATACAATAAATCCACATAAATCATCAGCATTTCTATATACTAGCAACAAAATCCAGCAGAGAGAAAAAGAAAATTCCATCTAAAATAATTGTAGACAATATAATGAGACAACATAATGCTTCGAAGTCTACGTGTCAAGACACACCCATGAACAAAATGAACACAATTACACACAAATAAAGCCAAATTAAACAATTAATGAAAGATTAATTGCTCATAGGTAGTCCAAGTCAATATAATAAAAATATGTATATATAAATAAAATAAATTAATTTACTTATGTAGCTCCATAACAAACCACCAAATAATTATTTTATAGCACCAGAAAAAATAATAACAAAATGCATCTGGAATACCAAAGATTAAGAATATCAAGGAAATCAATGGGGAAAAAAGTGAAGGAAAGTGGCCTAGATATACTAGTTCTCAGACTGTATTATAAAGTGGTAATATTTTTAAAATCTGGTACTGATTAAAAAATAGAGTGGTGACTCAGTGGAATAGATTATAGGTATATAATATCTGTGATTAATAGGTACACAATATAGAGTATTAAATGATTATAGTAATCTAATGTTTGCCAAACCCAAAGACCTAAGTTTTAGAGACAAGAATTTACCATTTGACAAAAATTTCTGGTAAAATTGGAGTGAAATTTGGCAGAAAGTAAGCATAGACCAGTATCTTACATTATATGCTAAGATAAAGTCAAAATTATATGCTAAGATAAAGCAAAATGGGTACATGATTTAGATATGAAGGGTGATATTATAAGCAAATTAGGGGAGCATGGGAAATTTTATCTTTCAGATCTATAGACAAGGGAAGAGTTTATGATGAAACAAGAAATACAGAAGATTCTGGGAAATTGTGATTACGTGAAACTAAAAAGGTTTCATATAAATAAAACTAATGCAGCCAAAATTAGAAAGGAAGTAGGAAACTAGGGGTGCAGGGGCAGATATTATAGCAAATTTCTCTGATAAAAGTCTTATTTCTCAAATATATAGGGAATTGGGCCAAATCTATAAAAAATAAAATCCATTACACAGTTGAAAAATGATCAAAGGACATGAACAGTTTTCTAAAGAAGAAATCAAAGCTCTCAAGAGACATATGAAAAAAAATTCTCCAAATCACTACAGAAATGCAAATTAAAACAACTCCTCCTATCTAGCAGCAAATTGGCTCACATGACAGAAATGGAAAATAATAAATGCTAGAGGGGATATGAAAAAATATGTACACTAATCCTCCAGAGTTATGAACTAGTCCAACCATTCTGGAGAACAATTTGAAACTATGCCTAAAGGGCTATTAAACTGTGCACACCCTTTGACCCAGCAATACCACGACTAGGTCTATACCCAAAGAGATCAAAGAAAAAGGAAACGGACCTTTAAGTACAAAAATCTTTCTGAGGTCGGAGAGTTAGAAATAAATTATCAAGAAAAAATAGAGAGAAAGTTAACCTTGGAGTCAGAAAGACCTGGGTTCAAATCCTGCTTCTGATACATAGGGACTATGTGAACAATCTTGGGCCCTGGGCGCTTCTACAAGACTAGAAGTTATATCCAGGAAAGAGTTAGCATATAGGGAACTCCTGACACTAAAATCACATATCTGGGCAAAAAGATAGATAGATCAGACAGATAGATAGATGGAGGGATGAACAGAAATATAGGTAATAAATATACAGCTACAGACACAGGATCTTAGATTTAGATCTGGAAGAGAACTTTGAGATTGTCATTGCTGTTTCATTTTATAGATTTTACAAAATTTACATTTTATGGAGGAAAATGGGGCCCAGTAAATTGTAACTTGTTCACAGTTAGCTAGAATTCATTTAGATATAACTGATTTAGATATAAATATGGACATAATATAGTACTCGGCATAGAGTCAGGAAGATTTAAATTCAAATCTGCCTCTGATACTAGTTGTATGACTCTGGGCAGGTTACTTAACCACTGTTTGTCTTAATCTACTGGAGAAGGAAGTGGCAAAACACTCCAGAATCTTTGCCAATAATAACCCATGGACAGTATTGGTGTGCTATGGTTCCCAGGGTCACAAAGCATCAGACACCACAGGACAACTACAATGACAAGTGGATATTGGGACTATACTCAGAGGGACAAAAAAAAATCTGATATTTAATATAGTCATCTCTCAATTATCCACATTACTAGGGGTAAAGAGACATTGATATTGCAGCATAATGTTATGGTGAGCTATGAGAAGGATTTTGATGATCTGGAGAGAAAGAAGATTAACTTCCCTTAATTATAACTTTCTTTTCTTCTGCTAGTTGATAGCTACTTTTACAACTGTTGGAAAATCATTTTGCAGAGTTGCCATATTCCTTATGCTGTTTCTTTGTTTGGATAGTTCTAATTTCTGTTCATGTATTGAGCCACATGGTGATGGCCCCATGGCTCTACCCTTTCTTTTTCCATAGAAATACAGCAGGAATGTGTAGTGTGACAGAGAATTCATGCTCATTTAAAATAAGCACAAGGTACCAACTGGCCCCTAAAAACACGACAAAAGGTTGAGGGGAAGAAAAGAGGACATTTAAAAAGTAGGTTTTGAAGAAAATTGCTCTCACTAATTGCTACTGAAGTGGGACCAAACTCTGAGCTGTAATTTTAAGCTGAAATGCAGCTTTTTGTTTGCACCGCAGTCAATATTCCCTGGAACACTCACAAATTTGATCACAAAATTGTATAACTAGAGTTACTAAGCCCTTGCAAGTGCTCCATTTTGAGCAATAGAATCACATCAGTGGCACATACTGTGTACGTGTGTGAATCGGCACCCTCTTGGTAATCATCATTAACTAAGGCATGAATATGACTAATATGTGTCCTACAGAGTCTAATACAATGTACTATTCTAATACAAAGATTAGAGTTATTTAAGTGTTGCAGGCTGTATGTGAATGAGCCACAAAAGCCCTCCTACCAAGGAGAAGCAGCATGTGCTTAGACTGCATGTTGGTCAGGGACCTCTTGCTAGTCCTTACAAGGTTCCTTCTCTACATATGTCATTCTCTATGCAGATGTCCTTTGAGTGTCTCTACCCCCCACCCCTGCCCCAGGAAGAAGGGGACACACGTGTTTAGGGGAAGGATTTGGGAGCTTACTTTTGCTTTTGGTAAAACTTTCAAAAACAAATGTTTTCCCTCTGTGATATTCAAAGGCAATCAGAATTGCTTTTAAAGGTTAATAGAAAATTGCTATAGTGGTTCCCACTGGGTTCAAAAAGAACAATTCTGATTACATAAAATATATGAACAGAAACTACAGGAGGACTAGAAAGGAAATAAATTTCAAGCTTTTAATCTGAGGAGCTAACTGTTTGACCGGGTAGCAAGTAAGTCACCAACAATTGTGTATGGTCTATTTGCTATATTAAGTGATGAAGTATGGTTCTATACGGGGGATGTACTAGATGACTCAAGGTCCATTCTATTTGTTCAGTTTTGTTATACACACAGTATACAATGACTGTCCTTATCATGAAGAATTCTTATTCTAAATAATAATATGCAATATTGTTTAGACTACAAATTGTTAAGTTTCACTACTTCATAGATCAGTGACCTATCTCATCAATGTAAGACAGCATTCCAGGGATACAAATTATAGCCTATCAGGGAGAAGGGAGGAAATAAACATCCATCATGCACTGACGATGTGCCAGGAATTGTGCCAAAGTTTACAAATATCCTCTCATTTGACCCTCACAACAATTCTGGGAGGTAGAAGCTATTATTGTCTCCATTATATGGATTAGAAAATTGAGGGAGACAGAGGTTAAATGACTTGCCCAGGGTAACATAGCCATTAAGTATCTGAGGCCAGATTTAAATTCAAGTCTTTCTGACTTCATGTCCCACTCTTTCTCCAGTTGGTAACCTAGGTGTCTCCATCATCCTTTTCTAATTCTGTGCCACTCTTGTACACATCTTCCTAAAAATTCTCTACAAGGGGTCTATTCAGACTTCCTATAGACCTCCAGATATCACATAGGTGCCAATGGAACATGTAGTCTATCTGCTAATTATGTCTCAGTCTTGCTACATGATTAGTTCATCTCATTTTCCAATCATACATCTCTCTAATGACACCCTTTATAGTACTTCCAGTATATAATTATTCACTAATTATATCCTGAAGCCTGTTCATACTCACTATACATGTCCTCATGAAGTCTTTTGAATGACCCACAATTCTAATTCATTTGAGGTTGTAATTTGTTCCATAATTCACAGCTATACAGTATCACCAGAACAATATTTTTACTAAAAAAGATGGGCCTTTGCTTCAGAGGAAAAGCTTGAGGTCATAAAAAGCACTGTGTAATTTCCTAAAGGCAATATAGCTTGCTCTTCTTCTATTTAATTCTGAGCTCACTTCATTTTCCATCAAAAATT
The DNA here is from genome assembly GCA_028658325.1 of Potorous gilbertii. NCBI lineage: Eukaryota > Metazoa > Chordata > Mammalia > Diprotodontia > Potoroidae > Potorous > Potorous gilbertii. The sequence continues at coordinate 106,087 of JAQQSK010002826.1, read as the reverse complement.
TCTTACCAGGACACACATGTGAATGAATTGACTCAATGGACTATTCATCCAATAGTATAATATGGTCTTTATAATAGACATTATCCCATATTAAGTTAGATCAAGCTCTTTTGAATGAAGTTCAGAAGCATTTACTAAGGATTTATCATGTGACAACAACTATACTAATTGCTAGAGATGCAAAGAAAGGCAAAAACAGTCCCTGCTCCCAAGGAGCTCGTAATCTAATGAGGAGATATGTAAACAACTATGTACAAATAAGACATGTTGTAGAGGATAAATTGGAGATAATCTCAGAGGGAAGGTATCAGTATTAAGGTAGATCAGTAAAGAATCCTTGTAGAATGTGAAATTTTAGCTGAGATTTAAAGGAACTAGGAAAGCCAGGAGACAAAACTGAGGAGAGTGAGAACTCCAGGCTATAGGAACAGCTATTGAAAATATATGGAGTTAAGAAATGAAATGTATTATGTAAGGAAGAGCAAGGAGACAGTGTCACTGGATTGCAGAGGATGCGAAGTGGAGTAAGGTTTTAGAAGACAGGAAAGGTGGGAAGGAGCATGTTTATGAAGTAATTTAAAAGTCAAACAAATCCAGTGGGAGGGGGAATGGAAAAAGGAATGAGGATTTATGGAAAACTGGAAGATGATAGTACACTCAGTAGTAATAGGGAAATTTAAATGAGGAGAGGTTTTGGAGAGAAAGATAAAGAATTTGATGTTATACATGTTAAGTTTAGAGCACTGGTCCAGGAGTCAGGAGGACCTGAGTTCAAATGTAGCCTCAGACACTTGACACTTAGTTGTTCTAAGCAAGTCACTTAACCCCACTCTATTCCACCCCCACCAAAAAAATCATATGTCTTTGGAATATCCGGTTCAAGATGGACAGCTGGAGATGTGAAACTGGAGGTCACCAGAGAATTTAGGATTGAATAAGTAAATCTAACAATCTTATGCAAAGAGATGAAAATTGAATCCATGGTAACTAATGAGAAAATCAAGCAAAATAGTATATAGGGAGAAGAGAAGAGAGCCCAGGGCAGAGCCTTGGAAGATATCCATAATTAGTGAGTATGACCTAGATGAAAATCAAGCAAGGAAGACTGTGGCAGTTCAAACATGTAGGAGGCAAATCAGGAGAATAGTGTCACAAGACTCTAGAGAGAATTTGGAGTAATTGGTAACAGAAGTAACTTGGGTCTCAGAAGATTATGAAATGTTACAGAACTTGTTGAAATCAGGAGCTTCTAGAAGACTTTACCATCTATACAAATATCTCTTCCCAGTAGTTTCCATGCTACACATTCATGACAATGACAAACACCTTTAGTGAGCATATATTTCCTGGGTTTATGCCTTGTTTGATATTAATAATCAGAGGACTGTCAAATCAATATATCTGTTGATATCCTTTTCAAGGAATCTTGTATGATTTTAATAGAGCACCTCTGAGGTGATATTGTATACTACCAAATCAAATGCTTTGTTATAGTCAACAAACAATAAGCATAGTAGGATTTTTTATTCTTTGCAACTTTCAGTCAATTGTACAATGGTTAAGATGGGTTTTATTGTAGGACATCATTTGCAAAAACTTATTTGTTCCCTTTTTATGCCTTCATCAATAGCTCAGGATTTGAACTAAGAAGATGTTGGTTCTAAATCTGTTTCAGTGATGCCATGATTATTCTCATAAAGATTTTATATAAATGGGAAAATGGAATTAGCTATCTCTATTTTCTTGATCATAGATTTTTTGGGGGGGAAGATAATAAAGTTCATGATTTTTCTGAGTGTTTTGTATCCTTCCCTCTTTTACGTATTTTGAGAATCAATCTTTCGATATCTAAAAACTGTGTTGCTTCCCAGCCTTAATCTAATTTGATCAAAGGTCTAGTGCAACTGCTCTTCCATCTTTGTTATTTTGTTTTAAGTGACATTCCTATTTCCTCATTTTTGACAACAAGGACTATGATTTTAGAGTCCAAGTGTAGTGGTTCCACTGGTGCTGATGGAGAAATATTTGTTATAAAATTATGATAAATATTTTCCATATCCCACCTATTTTTTAATCATTAAACTTTGTCTTTAGGATCTTAGGAAGATCTATCATTGTTGGGACTCTTGCCAAGCTTTCTGTAAATGTTTTTAGTCTGATCACTTTCACTGTTATTTCTTTGGAGGTAATACTACTCATAATTTTCCAATATCTTCCTCCATGAAGATTTACAGATGAGTTTATAATCTTAACTGAGGCTACTCTTGAATATGATATTTCATCCTTGACAAGAACACTGAAAGTGATGTCTCTAAATTTACCAGTAATCTCTCAATTATCAAATCTAATGGTCTTTACTCCATCTCCTTCCTCCTTGACCTTTTTGCAGCAATTGATACCATTGGCTACTTTCCTGAATCATCATCCCCACTCCATATGAGTGGACCCCAATATTTTGATTCCAACCTTCTTTTATTCTCTTTTCCCTCTACATTCTTGTAAGGTTAATGGTGGGTGGAGGGAAGAGTTAAAGATCTTCCCCATGCATTAATAGGCCTCAAACACCTAATGAGGCACAGGGTCAAGAGGGTCAGACCCTCCAGCCCTGAAAAGAGTTCATATACCCTGAGTTGAGGTTTTGCTTTAGGGCTTATTTTTTGGAAGAAGGTTCTTGTGCCAGATGAGACTCTGGGCAGTTGTTTTAAGAAGCCCCCTGGCTTTGAAAACCTAGATTTTGGTGATTCTCTCTCTGATAATGATGTATGTATTGTCTGTGATCAGACAGTTGGAAGCCCTGTCTGCTGGTCTTTTTGTTTCTATTTGTATTTTCTCTGAAGTTCTGGGTGCTGATTTTTCCCCTGAACTAAGTGAATGATATTGTGCTTGATTAAAGTAGGTTGTTGACCCCTCAAAAAGCAGATCTAAGAACCTATACAGCAGGCCCTCTGTGTATGCCAAGGTCCTTGCTGTTACAATTTTCTGATTTGATGCCCTCATCCTCTTTTATGGGTTTAATTATCATCTCTGTGCAGTGTGTGTGTGTGTGTGTGTCTTGAGCCCTAGACTTCATCCACATCTCCAGTTCTAGATCATGATCTGCCTACTACACATCTCAAACTGGATGCCCTATGGGCCTTTCAAAGGCAATATGTCCAAAATAGAATTAATTATCTTTATTTCTTCTCCTCCTTCAGCATTCTTCTGAATTTCCTATTTACAATAAGGACTCCATCACTGCTCTAGGATAGGCTCACACATTTAGCATGATTTTAAACTCCCAGTTTTAAATTCCCAATCACATATACTATCAAGTGTCAGATAATATTGTTCTCATCTCATTAACTCTTGCAAACATCCTTCTCTCTCCATTCACATAGCAATCACACTAGCTTAGGTCCTCATCAGTTTATCCCTGGGCTATTGTAATAGCCTCCTAAATGACTCCCTGTTTCAAGTTTCTATCCAGTATAATCCATCTTCATGTGGTCATCAAAATAATTTCCTAAAGTGCAGACTGGACCATAATCTCACACACACACACACACACACACACACACACACACACACATCCAATAAATTCTGGTATCTCCCCATTACCTCTAGGGTCAAATATAAACCCTCTGTTTGACATTTAGCACTCTTTACAAGCTGTCCTCCCAAAACTATTTTCCTATTTTACTACATATTACCATCCTCCATGCTATCTACAATTCAACCCAACTGGCCTTCCTGCAGTTGTACATACATAACACTCAATCTCCCATTTTATAATCTTTGCACCAACTGTCCTCCATGTCTAGATTATACTTTTTTCTCCCCTATGTCTCTTAGAATCCCTTATTTCCCCCAAAACCCAGCCCAAGTGCCACTTTCTATAGAAGGCCTCACTAACGCCCCCATCAACCTTCTTCCCCTGTTCTAGTGCTTTTCCACTCGCCTTCTGTCTATTTTGAGTATGTTTTATAGATACATGAATATATACATAAATATTTATGTATATATCGATTGCATATTGTCTCCTCCGTTAGAATAGAAACTCCTTGAGAGCAGGGATTACTTTGTTTTTGTTTTTGAATATCCAATAGCTAGTAAAATGCCTAGAACATAGTATACAGTTAATAAATGTTTGCTGATTGACTGATAATTCAGTTCCTATTTTTCTTCATAAATAGCTTATTTAAATAGGTCACATTAGTAGTGACTTATTTGCCTAAAATAGCATCTCTTTATTACTGATTTTTTTTTGTAACAAATCGATGGTCTAGGATAGAGAACTGATTCAGAGATAACTCTCAGATGGCAATTAATTATATCTAATCTGTTAAGATATATTCAATTTTATTTTCAATTATGTTTTTTCAGTGTTTCTTATATTCTTATATTCTGAATATATTCTTATATTCAGAGTCGCCTGACTATATTCTAGAAGTATTCATAATATAAATGTATATAGGTGTGTGTATATGTATATATATGTATATATGTGTGTATATATGTGTACAGGATGTCCCTGTTTAAGGTACATATGAATCTGAACTAAGATTTCTAGGACAATTTGTATATATAGGGCAGAGGAGATGGCTTCTTTACATGACCTTTTGTATTTCTTACACCGACACCATGGTTTCCTAAACCATATTTCCTATTTGTCTTTGCCTGTTCTTTGTTTGCATTCAAGTCATCAAACATTAAAATTTTGGGTGATTTATTTCAAAAGATTGTACGTAACACTTATTCCTTTCACATCATGATTTTCCCCATCATGGTTTCAACATATCACAGGTAGGCCTTAGAAATTAAATGAGAATTTTTTGAGCATTTTGCAGAAGTCACAGATGATACAGAGCCTATGACCAAATACCCCAAATTTTACAGTAAAATATTATAAACATTCCATAAAAGAAAAAGAAAAATTTCAGATTTCTTTGAGAGAAAGGGAGGACCAAAAATTTCATGTGGATTTTCCAGATCAGGGGGCACTGTGCCCCTAATCCCCTAGACATGGAAGGGATAACTATACTTCAAACAATTTCTCTGTCTCTTGATCCTTTGCAACAGTTCATACATTGCAGTGCAAGATGACCAAGGGACCATGAAATGAACAGTTTTGTTGCCTTTGGATACACAAAAAACCACCTCCACCAAATCTCTCCAAAGAGAAGTTGTAAAGCATCTTTCCACTTAGCTACAACTTCTTTTTGTTTATTTTGGCTTCATTTATAGTGAGAACAATGTCAAGATCATAGTCTTTCCAGCAGGATGTCTACAGTAGTTGTATTTTATAAAACATAATGTAATTAATGTTCCTCTCGCTGCTCAATATAAAGTTCTAATCAGAACATGACGAAAGCCTCTTCTAGGCCATTTATTAAGCATTTATTCAATTCCTCCTTCAAACCTAGAAAAGGCATTTAGGTACCCAAGTCTAGGTCTGAAATTTTTGTTAGGATTTGGAAAAGAGGCAGCCAGTACATTTCAGCTTTCCTCTTGAGTAATTTGGAATTGGATATAGATGAGCTTCATTTCCACTGCCATAATGGGTTAGAGAGGAGGGAGTTTCTTTGCCAAAAGTCACAATTTGCAGCTTTGAGTTTTTGTTTGCTTTGCCTTAAAAATTCACTCAAAAGCCAGAAAAGTCTCAGGGACTGGGGTAAGAATTTAGTCACATATCCCCTAGATATTTCCCATATGGGAGTATTACTGGGTATCTTCCCCTAAATTTCAACTTCTGAGATGTCCCCCAGTTTCCTATGTGTTCCGTCGGTGTTCATTCTCTCCTTGGGAATCATATGTATTGTGACTATACTTGTGTAGCAGGTGTTTCTTCAATTAGGTTTTGATCTGTGCCAAGTGCAGAGAGGGACTCTGGGACTCCTGAGCTGAGTAACTGATTAGGGAAACATCAGGAAGTAGAGGAAACTCCATTTACGCACAAAAACCTGAGGTTCCCTATTGGTTTTTTGGTCAGAGAGACCAGACAGACCAAGGCAGAGTCAGAGAGAGGAACATAAAGACATAAGAGGAGATGTTTGGCCCACCAAACAGCTGAACAGCAGCTGGCTTTAGGAATCAGATTTCAATTTTTGGCAATATGGCCCAAGCCTCTAACTATGGTAATCAGGAGTAGTATGTGAGACAGCTGAGACCCAGCACTGTCTCTAAGATGGAAGAAGCTAAACTGAGGCTTCTGGGAGCATGTCTACTAAGGAGAACTCTATCCCAGGGATTGCCTGCCATAGTGGAAAGCAGAGGAATGGTGAGTAGGGAATTGGAAGAAGGACCTTTCTTTCCAGGTTGCTCTAGGTCCATCTAGGATTGGGGTTTGAGACACCTACACATCTTTCTTTCCTTATATATTTCTCATGACCTGAAGGAGACAGGAATTTTGAAGAAAGAAGCATCTTATTTTCTTCCTTTTCCACTTTTTTTTTCTATGTACATCAAAACAAATGGCTACCAAACACTGATTACCTGAGTCTTATAGATGTGATCAGCAGAACTGAAGCTAGGAAATTTCCCAGATGTGAGTTGGGGGTAAACCACAGAGATCTTTCTAGAGTGTTCTAAAATTAGTAGTGATATTTCATTACCCATTCTGTTTCTTGATATAAGGTAAGATTCTCAAGGTCAGGGACTGTATCATTTGACCTTTTCATCACCAGTGCTCAATCAGTGCTCAATCAATCAACAAGTATTGAATCAATCAATCAACAAGGCATTGTCATATCCTAGGCACTGAGCTAAACCCAGAGGATATAAAGAAAGGCAAAAACACAAAACAGTCCCTGCCCTCCAGAAACTTAAATATTAATGAGGGAAAATTAGGAATAGGTTCTCCATCAGGGGTAGGGAACCTGAGGCCAACTTAGTTGTCAAGTTCAGCCCTTTGACTGAATCCAGACTTCACAGAGCAAATCTTCTTAATAAAAAGATCTGTTCTGTAAAACTTGGATGTAGTCAAAAGTCCAAACCTAGAGGACCACATGTGGCCTCAAGACCAAAGGTTCCCCACCCTGTTCTAGACCTAATATTTTTTTGGTACAGGTAACTCTAGGTAAAGAAACTTTTCAATAAGGCAGGTTTATACCTTTTCTGCAATTTAAGAGTCTTCGAGAATTATCTCAAGCAGAGGTGTCAAACATGTTGCTCCCAGGCAGTGGGACTGCAATTCTCTCTACACCAGATGTAAATGTAATTGAGAAATATTTAACAAAAAAAATATAATAAAACACAGATGATGCAAACTTGTGGTATTCTAATTCAGTATGCAGCCTTTTAGGGATCTTTATCTTTTAGAGATCTTTATCTTCACTCCCTCTGCTGCTTCTTCTCACACTCTTTTCTATGTTTCTATGTTTTCTAGTTTGACAAAGAGAATTTTGAGGTTAAAAAATTCTGCTCAGAGTCACAGAATCAGTATAAGTTAGAGGCAGGATTTTCTAGCTCCAAGAAGGGCTCTTTATCTACTGTGCCATACGGGGAATAAATAAATATGCACATAGAAGATCCATACCAAATAGAAGTAAGTAAACCTTAGATGGAAGTCAGGTGGGGGGAGGGGGGAATAGGTAGGTCTCTTGTAGTTGACATTAGAGTAGAATCTTGAAAGAAGCCAGGGATGTCAAGAGATGGAAGTAAGGAAAGAGATCATTCCAGGCCTGGGCAACAGCTAGCACTAAAGTTACAGAAATAGGAGATAGCATCTTCAGGGGCAGGAACAGCAAGTAGACCAGTATGGTTTGTCTGTAGACTGAGTAGAAGGGAGTCAGTAAATGCTATACAGACCTTATTAAACAGTAATTTAGTTTCAATATTAGAACAAAATGAAAAAATTCATAGGTCATTCAACAATTAACCAAAGGAGATAGACTTAGCTATAGCAGGAGGATAATTTAGCAAGGACAGGTGCTGAAAACCCTTTGAATTGACTCAACTGAAAGAAGTTCCCACAAGCCAAGCACTTGAAAGTACATTAATGTATTCAAGTGATGAGGAAGTCTGAGCCCTTAGTCCCCTAAGTCGAATGTCTAGGAAAAAAAGTCTTAATATCTTTTAAGGAAAAATTGGCCTTACTTACAGAGGGGGTATGGGTGGGGAATTCAGGATATTGTTCTTATGTGCATGGAATGAAGCTGGAGAAAATCATGAAACTGTCCTGAATAGGTCCACCATATAATCACAGCTATGGAAAGGAAATTCTTTCACACCTCCCTAATTGACTCACTATCCCACTCACCACAGTGGCCCCTCCAAATCTTTTCACCTTTCTTCAAACTTCCTATAGCTTCCCTGCCCCCCACCATCTCAGCTGAGAGCCTTGTATCATACTTCGCTGGAAAAATTAAAGGCATTTACTATGAACTCTCTCGTCTCCCCTTTTCTTCATCTCCCATTACTAAGATGTCTTCTGGCACTGTCCTCCTTCAGGTCTGTTTTACTTTGAGGTGGCCCTTCTTCTTGCCAATACTAACGCCTCAAATTCTATCCCAACTTTTCCAAGAAATGTCCCCTTTGTCATTCTGTCTCACTTAACTTCAATCTCTCCTTGCCTACTGTCAGCTCCTCATACTGCTTATAAACACACTACATTTTCCCATCCTCTAGATGGCCTCTGAGGTCCCTTGAGCGCTAAATCTACGACCCTATGACTATAAAGAAACCGCTTGGCTGGTGGCTTGAGAATAGCTTCACCTGGTGGCCAAATTAAATATTACGTGATCCATTGGTTAATAATAAAGTAACACACTTTTCCTAAGGGTTTAAGGGAGGCATCACTAAAGCCAATGTTAGCTGTAACTTCTACTGCAGTACCAAAAGTGTTACGTGAACTATCCATCAAGTTTGTCCAGAGTACATAATACTTTCACATTTGATACTACCACATTGGCAGGAAGTCTTCTGTTACTTCACAGAATATAATATTATATAGCCTTTCTAAATCCCTGTAGTCTGCACATCTGACATGACATTGTTTTGAGACTCTGTTGTTCCATTCTTGGGAAGGGCATGGCACCCTGAAACATAACTGTGAAGGCTTTATAAGTTCTCTATAATATAAGATGACCTATATATGAATAAAATACTTAGATTCCACAGCAATGAGAAATTCTAGTGATCAAAAATGAAGAATCAATATTAAAAATCATCCTGTACTATGCTCCCTGCATCCTTTACCAGAGAGCATTCATTTCCTACTTTGCCTGCTCCCAATCTCAGATCTCCTACTACTAGTACATATGGTCATGTTCATTTCACAGAATTTTGGGAAATTTCTTAAGAGACCATGTATTAATAATATTTTATGTCTCTGTCTATAGCTGACTGAGCTTTTAAATGGTAATAAAACTAACTTTAAATATTCATTGAGAACTTAATATTGTGCCTTGAATGTGTGTGTACGTGGGGGAAGAATAGACAAAATAACAAAAATAATTGTTAAATTGCTAAACTAAGATCTTCTACAACTACAATGAAAATTGCACTAATTGTTCTGATTTGGTGAATTGAAGGTGATAATTCTGTCCAGATGTTTTTTAAATAGAAATGATAACAGTCATTTAAACATGCAGAGATCTGTACATGGTTAAACAAATTGTGACACAGAAATGTAATGGAACATTACTGTGTAATGAATATAGAGAAGCATAAAAAGAATCACATGAATTGATGATGCAGAGTGAAATAAGTATTCAAGAAAATAACATATACAATGTTTATGGTAACTGGAAATAATCACCACAAAAAAACTGAAAGTGAATATTGCAAAATTACAAGAACAGGCATGATCAGAAAGAAGAAACATGAAAAGACACCTCACCCAACTTCTTTGCAGAGGTAGGAAGACTAGGGTTGTGGAACCTTGTATATATTTTTAGACTTTTTTTTTTTAATGTATGGATCAGCTTTGCTGATTTTTTTCTCTTCCTCTTTTTCTTTTCTTCTATTAAAAGTTTTTTGTTTTGGGGGGTTTTTTTTGTCATATGGGATCGTTCACTTGGAGGGAGGAAGAGGAGGGATAAAAGGGAATATTTAGGTGATGGAAAAATACATCTTTTAAAAATAATTATCTAAATTAGTATTGAACTATTTGTTTTAGAATGTTTTTGATCAGCATTTTCCATTACAAGTGAAAAAGACCCTATATCATTCTGAGAGGCTTTTACTTGTTTGTTTGTTTGACCTGTGATTTCATCCATTTAGGCAACTTCTTGATGTGCAAAATCCTTCCGATTCAGATTCGTCAGTAGATAAAGCCTTAGAAAATCAAATTGGGCACTGACATAAGGCAGGTCAGGGAAAGTGCCCAGAAAGGCCCTGGTTTCCTAGTGGAGGACTAGATAAGATGTGAAGCATGTCTTTAGGCCTAGGGAGAAAGAGTGAGGTAGATGAATCTATGATTATTCACTTATAGTATAGTCTACCCCCAGGGAAGCGTTTCAAAGTGGAATTAATTTCCCCAAATCAATATAACCAACATAATTATAAAAGGTGATAATGTTCCTTCTGAATCATCATTTATATCTCAATCAGGGCTCAGCAGAGCATCTGTCACAGACTAAGCCCTCAAATAAATAGTTATTATTTGAATAGTAATTTTACGTCTTAATGTGAATCAAAAGACAAACAAGCATTTATTAAGCCTAGCACTGTGCTAAGTTCTGGAGATAAAAAGACAAAGCAATACCTGCTACTGAGGAGCTTACATTTAAATAGGAGAGTTAACTTCCAAATTAGTATATATAGAATGTAGTTTTGAGAGGGAGGGTACTAGAATTGCACACTAGAAGTGTTCAGGAAAGACTTCATGCAGATGGTAGCATTTAGACTAATCTTAAAAGAAAGCAGGTATTCTAAGAGGCAGAATTGAGAAGGAAGTTCATTCCAACAATGAGACACAGCCAGCAGAAAGGCACAAAGTTGGAAAATGGAACATTGTACATGTGGGACAGCAGGTAGGCTCATCAGGCAGGACCATAAAGTGTGTAGAGGGGTCTGATGTTATCATTGTTTATTATTGGTGTTTGTCCTTAGTTTGAAGAGGACCAATGACGTCATGGGAGATGCCTGGGCTTACACATGAACTAGATTTAAGTGAGGCAGAGTTGCTTCATTAATCTCATGCTCCCTTCCAGAGTCATGGAAGCCCAGTGGCAAGAAAAAGGTCAGGATGACTGCGGATGGCCCAGGGTAAAATGGATGACCTTGGCATCACAAGAAATAGTAGCAAGATGTCAAGTTATGAAAATCTTTATAAGCAATGTAGAGGACTTTATATTTGATCCTAGAGGTAATAAGTATCCACTGGAATTTACTGAGTACCTAGAGTGGCATGGTCAAATCAGCACATTAGAAAAAAATCTCATTAGCAGCTGTGTAGATAAAGATTTGAAATGGGGAGAGACTTGAGGCAGGAAGACCATTCAGCAAGCCATTGCAATAGCTGAGGGAGAAGGTGATGAAGGCCTGAATCCTAGAGTGCTGGCTGTGTAAGAAAGGTTGTAGGAACAAAAACAACACGATTTGTCAATTGATTAGATATATGGAGTCGGTGAGAGCAGGGAGTCAAGGATGACACTAAAGTAGTCAATTTACGTAACTGGAAGGATGATAATGTCCTGGATAGTCACAGGTAAATTTGGAAGAGGAATAGGTTTAAGGGAAAATATAACGATTTCCATTTTACACCTCATGAGTTTGAGATGCTTCTAGAGCAGTTCAACATTTCTAATAAGAAGTTCTTAAAATGGAACTACTGTTCAGGAGGACTAGGGCTATATGGAGGTGGGAGTCATCTGAATAGGAATAATAATCAACTCCACGGAAGTAAATGAGATCATCAAGTGAGAGAATGTGGAGAGAAAAGAGAAGATAGATCATGACAGAGTCCTAGAGTACCTTTAGTTAGTTTTGTGGATGATGAATCAGTGGAGACTGAAAAAGAGTAGACAGATGGGAAGAGAACCAGTAGAGAGAAGTATCAAGAAAACGTAGAAAAGAGAGAATATCCTATAGGAGACGGTTGTGGTCAGACAGGTCAAGAAGGATGAGTAAAGATTATTACATATGACAAGAGATCATTGTTACCTTTGCAGAGAGTAGTGTCAGTTGAGTGATGATACTGGAAACCAGACAAACATAGGATTTAGGGGAGAGAAAGAGACAGGAGAGGAGAGGAGGTTGCGAAAGGGAAAAGAGACATAATTCTGTAGTTATTAGGGATAGTGGGATCTAGAAAAGGTTTTTATTTAAGGATAAGAGACTTGGGAATGTTTGTAGGCAGCAGATCAGTACCCAGAAGATAGGGAAAGATTGAAGATTAGAAGTGGAGCAGATGATAGTAGAGAGGAAATCTCTTGAAAAAGATGATGAGAGAGGATAGGGTTCAAGGGAGTAGTAGAACAGCTGGCCTTGGCAAATAGGAGGAGATGAAAGGATATTATAAAATTGAACTAGTTCACTAAGGGATAGAAACTGGGAAGAGAGATAACGACATGGCAAAATCTTGAGAGGTGGTGGAATTGAAGACGTATTGAAGTCAAATAATAAGCTGAGGAAGAGTAAGCTATGGGAAGAGATCAAATGACAGGAGATTGTGATCAGATACAGAAATTTCAAAAGTTTTGACCATGGAAGTGGAACACTTGTGGGCAATGGTAAGGTCAAGGGTTTTGCATAGATTTTCATAGTTTAAAGACTTTTTCCCATTGCTCAACAGTGTTAAAGAGTAGGGTGTCACTTAAGAAATAGTTAACCAAAAAAAAGGCCATTTTAATTTAATCTAGACCACAAATCCAAGGCTGTCTCTATCAATGTGGCCATGAGCAAATCGCTTCATGTCTAAGTGTCAGTTTTCTCATTGGTTAAAAAAAAGGTTACTATTTTGCTACAGACTTTGTTGGGTTCAGGTGAAGAAGAAAATTTTCAGGGTTCTGGGAGGAAGTAAAGTACTATGTAAATATAAGATGTTGTTGCTACACCACATTGCCTCTTAATTGAATTAAATTGAACCGAACCATTAAATGTAACAAAATGTCCTTGAGTGTTTCGGTGGTTACTAGGCCTAGAGAATTCATGTAAAGCACTTTCGTATTGTAAAAATTGTACATAGTGTTTAATCTGGCATACAAGGAGTGGGACCAAATGAAGTAATCTCTTTAGAAGAACTTGATCTCTGATTTTTTAGAATTGTTATTTGGAAAACAATACATTGTCTGATTCTGTCTGTACTAGTCCCAGATCCTGTGTTTATACCTTTTTAACCCCACCCCATCCCTATCCTCCTCACTCCATTGCCTTCCCCTCCCATTGTTTATAAGGGTGAAGTTCATTCTGGGTAATGATTAATCCTCTAAATTCCACTTGGTCGGTAAAGAAACTAAATGTGAATAAAAACCTTGACAAACGTCTCAGGAAAATCAAAGACAATCATTTTCTCCTTGATTTCAGGATGTGATGAGGTCAGCTATTTCTTATTAGGTGATTAAGTATATTTCATGATTCTGGAACCAATAACCAAATTTTGTATCTGGTGTGTCCAGGTTTTATAATTTTCTTTCCCTATAGATGCATTTTATTGATGATTTCAAGACTCCTTTAGAGAAGAAATAAAGAAAGGGTTAAATAAAAACTTGACATGATTATAAACTCCTTAAAGGTTATCACTACAATTTAATTTTTTTTGCGTCTCCTACAGAGTTTAGCACAGTATATTTTATTTAAAAGAAGCTTAATAAAGTCAGGCTGGTTAACTTGGATTTTTGATAAACTTTTTATGAGAATTTTTCCAATTTTATCATTCAACTAAAATTGCTTTCTCCCAAGTTAGCAGTGATATCTCTTAATTGCTGAATCTAATAACCTTTTCTCACTTCTTAACCTTCTTGACCTCTCTAAAGGCTTTAATGCTGTTGGCAACCCTTTTCTCCCCAGCAAGATTACTGCTCCTTTGCTGGATCTTCATGCAGGTCACACCCACTAATCATTTGTCAGCCATACTGTTGGTTTATACCAACATGGCATGTATTCTACTAAACTCTTCAGATTTTTTTCTCTCTTATTTTGAATGAACTTCTATTTAGGTACATCTCCTCCATCTTGTATTTCTTAATAATCATTTATTAACTATCTACTATGTGTTAGCACTGTGCTAAGCCCCAAGAATACAAAAAGAAGGGGGAAAAAACCAATCCCTGACTCCTGAGAGCTCACAGTTTAATGGCAGAGATAATAAACAAACACATATGTACAAATAATCTATATACAGGCTAAAAAGGAGATGATTAAAAGAGGAAAGACTGGATTTAAAAGGGGTTGAGAAAGGCTCCTTGTCCTTCAAGGCTCTGCCCTGGGCCCTCTTCTTTTCTCCCCCTATATTATTTTGCATGTTGAGCTCATTAGCTCCCATCAAGTCAATGATCATTTCTGTGCAGTTGGTTTTTTGCATCTCTTTGTACAGCCCTAACCTCTCTCTTGACCTCTAGTCTGTATCCTACTGGATATCTAAACCTGCTGCTCCTCATATAAAACACATCTCCAAACTGGGCCTTTTCACTGGCTGTTCCCCTTGCCTGAAATTCTCTTCCTCCTCACCTCTTCCACCTGGCTTCTCAAGTCTCAACTAAAGTCCTGCCTTTTGCAAGAAGCTTCTCAATTCTCCTTAATGCTATTAGTTTGTTCTCAGATGATCTCTAATTTATCTTGTACATTATTTGTACAAAGTGGTTTGCATGTTTTCTCTCTTATTAGATTGTGAGCTCCATGAAAGCAGAGACCGTTTTTGCCTTTCTTTATATCTCCTGCACTCCAGTGCCTGGCACATTGTACCAGTTGCCTGTGGCAATACTTATTTGCTGCCTGAATGGCTGCCATATCATACTGTTGGTTTATACCAATATGGCATGTATTCTACTAAATTCTTCAGATTTTTTTCTCTCTTATTTTGAATGAACTTCTATTTAGGCACATCTCCTCCATCTTGTATTTCTTAGGTAAGAAATCATTTTCCTTAACCACAAAATAGGTTCAATAACATTAACAGTGCCTGCTTACTTTCCTTGTCTATAAATAAAGCAGTAAAAGCAACACAGTGAGGTATTTGCCCTATATTTGGAAAGACTGTTTTTCAAGTGCAGGGAAGAATACCTTGGCCTAAAATCCTAAAAGAAATTGGATTAATAAGAAGGAAATTTTTTCATGAGCAAAATTCCAACATTACAGTAAGTTATGTCAATAAGGAATAAAATAAGGAACAGTTTAAAATAGGGGTTTAGCTAATGGTTCAGCGGAGAGTGCACCAGCCTGAAGACAAGAAGACCTAAGTTCAAATCTGGCCTCAGACATTCACTGTGTCATCCTGGGCAAGTCACTTAATTCTATTTGCTTTAGTTTCCTATATTCTATTCCGATTATTCTATAAAATGAAATGGAGAAGGAAATGGCAAACCACTCCAGAATCATTGTCAAGAAAACCCCAAATGGGGTCATGAAGAGTTAGATACAACTGAAAAATGACAACCTTTTTTGTGTCATCTGGTAAAGACTTTGGACCATTTCTCAGGCTAAGAACCCCTAACCTGAAAAGATTGACATGAAGAACAGAAAACTCAATGAATGAATAAAGGGATGAATTAATGAGTTCAAATTTTAGTGATGCTCTTTAAACATTTTTTTTTTTGCATTTCCAAATGCGTTCCCCAAGCCTCCCCTCTACTACAACTATTCTTTGTAACAAAGAACAAATAAAAGATAATAGAACATTTTAAAGCACCTATTACATATCGGGCACTGTTCTAGACACTGGGCATGAATACAAATGAGAAAGTTCCTGCTTTCACTGATTAAGGGGAGAAAACACATGTAAGAAACTCAAGTCAAGGAAAGGAATTTTCATCTGGAGATTGCGAGTGGAGCCATAGGAGAGGAGACTATGAATATAGATTATCATTATATGCACCGTCAGAAACCACTGATAGGTTAGTTTTGTGGAAGTGCTTTTTTTCTCTATCTTTTAAAATCGTTGTTATAAGAAAACTCTCTGGATAAGGAATGGATATATTTGAAAATGAGGGTAATATGAAAACAAAAGATATGATAACATTTTTAAAAACTGCAAAATAATTTTAAAATCATAGTAGTAGTAATCATTGATAAGAGTCATAACAAAAGACCTAGGGGCTTTGGGAGGCAGCAAGCTCAGTATGTTAGTACTTGATAAGCCATCCAAAGAAGCTAATCATATCTTAGGCTTCATTAACGAAAGCATAACGTCTACAACATAGGAAGGGGAGGTGATAGACCTGCTGTACTGGTTAGACCACATTTAGAGTACTGTATTTTGCTTTGGATGCCACATTTCAGAGAGAATATCAACATGCAAGAGTACTTTTGGATAAAGGCAATCAAAATACTGCAGGGGGGAAGGCTAAAAAGTTAAGTTCAGTTGAAAGTTCTAGAGATGTTTGACTTGAAGAAATAAAACTTAGGAGGAACAGGATGACTGTTTCCAAGTATCTGACAGCTTGTCATGGAAAAGGTTTAGACTATATCTGTATGGCCCCATTAGGCAGAATTAGGAGTGGGTGGAAGTTGCAGAGGGGGAGATTTTTACTAAGTATAAGAAAAAAACTCCCCAGCAAATGAAGTTGTTGAAAAGAGGAGTAAATGCCCTCAGGAGATGTTTCCCATGGCTAGATTATTTAAGCAGAAATTGGATGGCAGAACACTGAGGATGTTTTGTCTAGGGTTACCTATTTTGGTACATAATGAACCAGAAAACTTCTGTAGTTACCTTCAACTCTCAAATGCTATGACTCTATATTACCAGCTCTACAGCTAGCTCACTGAACCCAGAACAAGTCATTTGGCATCACAGGACTTAGTGCTAAAAGGAATCTTAGAGATCATTTAATCCTGACCATTTATTTTACAAAAAGAAAAAACCAAAATCCAGAGAGATGTATGTGACAGATCCAACAATACTGAATTCTAAATCCGGTGTCCTGCTTAACTTTGTCTCATATATTATAAACAAAAGCTAAATTTTATATATAAAATCAAAGTTAAAATTTTAGTGATGCTCTTTAAACATTTTATTTTTTTGCATTTCCAAATGTGTTCCTCAAGCCTCCCCAAAGTTAGTTAAAGATTTGGATCACATGACTTCTAAATTTCTTTCCATCTCTAATATTTTGTGACACTATTCTATTGGGAATTTCTTGAGAGGGTTAAAAATAGAAAATTACTTTGCCTAAAGCAGAAGTTCTAATCATGAGGTCTCTACACATCAAAGGTGTCTGGGAATATAGTTCTGGGGGGGTGCGGTCTGAGAACTTAGATGGGGGAGGACATTATTATTTCAATATGATTGATTTCCTTTTTGATCCTACATATTTTATGCATTTAAAAACATGGTGAGGAGAATTCTGTCTCACACACACACACACACACACAGAAGATTAAGAACCCCTGGTCTAAAGGTAGGTAGGCGACATAGTAGATAGAGCCAATGGACCTGGAACCTAGAAAAACTGAGTTTAAATCTGGCGTTAGAAACAAGCTGTGTGGTCTTGAGTATGTCACGTAAACGCTTCCTGTGTCAGTCTCCTCCAATGAAAAATGAGGGTAATAACACCTCCCAATATTGTTTTCAGGATCAAATGGAATAAATTTGTAATGTGCTTGGCACACAGGGCTTGCATAATAAATGCGCTTGTTCTTCTCTAGTTCATATTTAGCTTAACTTTTTTCTTATTGTATATAGACGTATTTTTCAGTGGTGATATCACAGAATCCTCAAATACTGTCTGCTAGGATAGATATTACTTAAGACTTTGAGAAACTTTGCACTGATCTATATCGCCACATGCTTTAGATTTCATTTGAAATAATGTCATAACACATTCAGTTTGAAAGGGATGTTAGAGATCATCTTTTCTAATTTTCTTACATTTGAAAAAAAAAATGAGGTTCAGAGAAGTCAAATAATTTGCCCAAGGCCATGAAGCCAGTAAGTAGCTGCTCTGAGACCAATACCCAGGGCTCAAATCCTGGTATAATGTTCTTTCTGCTGTAGCAAGGTCCTATCTAATCATGAATTAAGTAACAGTTTAAGTAGGCTTCCCAATGTAGTCATTGTATGAGAGTTGATACTTTTCTGGGTTATGTGAAGTCAACACTAATATATACACAATTCATTTAATTAAGACATATAACCCCCAATCAAAGCTAAAATTAATCTATATTTATTAGTGGTAAATATTAGTGAAATGTTAGACTAACACAATAGCAACTCAATAAAATATATATGTATCTTTTCCTGTTTTTCTTACTTTTTTATATTACCTGACTACATATATTTTTCCATTGTAATAGTTTTATCTTTAAATTTAAAACTGCATACCAGCACTTTAAACTATTGCCATTGATTGACATACAGTGCTATGGCCAAAAATGCATATGTACTCTACTGATGAACCTCTTTCTTCTCTGTATTTAGCTAGACTAGTCCTTGAATAGGAAATGGAGATATTGACTGAGTTTGAATTTGAAGTATTCTTGGCTTAGTAAAACTTGAGCTTGATAGAACTTGGTAGCTTGATAGAACTGGAGCTTGCAATCTGCTGGTTTAGCCTTAAAGAATCCAGGTCCATGTCCATTCCATGAAACATCTGAGTGGGACTTGCACAGGGCGGGGGTGGGGGGAAAGACAGGGTGTCATTGGATATTTTTTTGTAATGTTTTCTTTGTGCTTCTAATAATCAATATGTGGAAGGTGATATTATTCTGTTTATACCACTTTCTGCTAGCTCCCACATAGAATTCTAAAAAGGATAATTTTCTGGCGGTTCTTTTTTTGGGTTATTTCATCAAGACTTTCTTATTTCCTGACTTTTTCTTATTAAGAAAACACTCCAACAAAGTCATACTCTTGGGTCTCATTGTGGTCTGGCAAAAACTGGGTTTTCAAAGGCTGACCCATTGGAACAAAAGGTATGGCAGATCCTACTAAGCTAGAAAAGCTTTGAGTCTAGTGACATATGTCTGTTGTGTGAAGACCAGAATAGTTAAATGTAATGAGGCTCATCTCCAGAAAATTGGCCATCAGATGACAAATAGTTGGCCACACAGCAACTCATAAATATTAAGACACTGATGTGCAGAAGTCATATCCATATACTGATGAAATCATAAACTCTTCAAGTATTAAAGTGATTGATATAACAATCGGACTCTTAACCTTACCTCTTAACTCGACCTTAGCATATCATTAACTTTACTCTTTTCACTCCTTGGTAATGTTGTGGATAGAAGAAGGGTCAGATTCAATGACCTCTGATATCCCCTCAACTCTAAGCTTATGTGATTGAAAGACTAGGAAAATGTTGCCATTCAGTCCATAAACTCAGCATTAGCTCAAAAATTCAGCAGTTTTCTCCTCTATTTGTCCTTCTCTAGGAATTATTTAAAAGGACCAGTGATATCTGGTAGGGGCAACTTTCTCCAGTAGTGAGTGAGATTAGTGGTAATTAGCAGATAAATCCTAGGAAGTTTCATGAGGTCCAGGGAGGTTCAGTGACTTCTCACAAAGAGCATGGTTAGTAAAAGGGGCAACTGGAATTCTATTTCTAGAATTGTATTAAATTGATATTTTTCTTTGCTTCCTTTCAGAAAACTGCACATTAAATGATGTGCAATATAACTGATATAGGAGACATACTCATATTTTTTGTCAGTCACAATATTGGATGATTGTAGTAGATGAACCTTAACCCAGTGCTTCCTATATATATATGAAGGATAGTGGGTTTTCATCTTAATCTAGCCCCAAACCCTGTAAAACTTTATTTAACTTAAATAATAAAATTCATTTATTACTTAATTATTAGTGTAATGGATAGTGTATTGCACTTGGAGTCAAGAAGAATACTGCCTCAGATAATTACTAGCTCCGTCACTCTCAGTAAAATACAACCTTCCTCAGTTTCCTCTTACTTAAAATGAAGGTCCCTGGTTCTTAATAAGCGTTACTAAAGTGACACAATTTCTCGCTAAGACCTTTGTTGATGAGAAATAAAACTTAATCTTCCCCTTGGATTTTAGATGTAAAATTATATGAATTCTATCAGTCATACTTGGAATAAACCCAAAGGGAGCCACCCATACCCTTTTTTTTCTCTTTAATTATGGGTAAAACTTTTCGGAAAGGGTTGGAAAGATTCTAAGGATTAACTTGGCCCCTAGCCACTGCCCGAGACACAAAAAACTCAGGGGGAGCTAATAATTATGAATAAACGAATTAGGAAGAATCGTCTCAAACCAACCTACCGCTTAAGCGGCCTGAAAGGAGCCTCAAACAGCGCCGGCAAAGGAGGGAAAGCTCTTAGGAAATTATTCCAATCCTGATACGTAAAATGTGCAAGCGGAAACGACTGCTGGCTCTGATGCAATCTCCACTGAAAAGAGGCCCTCTATTATACGAGAACGAGGAAACTATAATTTGTATATACCACGTATATAATTATGCGAACATCTCTAACTACGTTCTATACGAGGCCGTGAACAGCGTGCCCGAATCCAGGCCCAAATCGGGAACGGTCCAGAGCTAAAGGCACAATAGAGGCCCTGCCATCGGTGCAGGCAGGCTCCGGGTCAAAGGGCGTCCCCGCCACGCTCGGCCTGGATTCGGAGGGGACGGTGGGGCGCTTCCAATTTGGACGTGTACGTAGCCACGGCGCGGGCCCGGGGCCGAGGCGGGGATCGGCCTGCGGACGATGCTTCGGTGGGGGCGGGGTGGGGTGGGGCGACCGCTTCCCGGGGAAGCCGGACGCTCATATCCTCGGCTCCCCAAAGGGAAGCTCCGGCCGCTTTCCTAAAAACGACACCCGGCTCCACCATTAACCGCCTTTAATGGCAAACCCATCCCAGGACCCGCCCTCGGAGGAGGCAGGGTCTTTCCCCGCGTTCCTTAAAGTCGTCAGTAGCATTTAAAAGACGGCTACAGGCCCAGGGCTACGCCTAAGCTTCCAATCCCCTCCCGGGCCTCGGCGCCCGCGGGGGGGAGGCGGGCCGGCGGAAGTCTAACGGAGCCCAGAGCCGTCCGCCCCGCCCCCAGGCCCTCCCGCGGCTGAAAGCCCGCCGCCAGGGGCGCGCGCACGGCGATTGCGCGTGCTCGGAGCGCCGCGCCTGCTACGCCGGGCCCAGCGCAGGGCTCCCGGGAGGCCGCGCCTTCTTCCCCCTCCTCCTCGCCGGGCGGTGTCTCCCGCGGCCGCGCCTCCGGGGGTGTATGGGTAGGGGGAGGCACGAGGGAAGGTACGCTCTCAACGAGCTCCGCCCCCTCCGGCCCCGCGGGGGCGCTTCTTCCGTCTCTCCTTCCTTCCCCTGAGGGGGCTGACCCTGAGACCGAGGAAGCGGCGGAGGGGGGAGGAGGAGTAGAAACCGGAAATAGCCGGCTAGCGCGGCTCTGCGGCCGACCTCCGTGGGGGCGCTCTGGCCGGGCACTTTCTCTATGCCCTCTCCCCTCCCCCACCCCCCCGCTCGCCGCGTTTTGTGCTGTTTATTGTCGCGGGGAAGCGGCTGCGGCTTCGGACCCGGAACAACAAAGCGCGAGCGACGGAGCCGGGGCCGCGGGGGCTCCTAGCAACGAGCCGGGGCGGGAGTTCCATGGAGACTGGGCAGCACCGCCGCCTCTCGCTGCTGCTGCTGCTCTTGCTCCGCCGTCGCCACTACCATCCACCGCACTGCCGCCGCCTCCTTCTTCCCCCTCGGTAACGGCAGCCCCCGGGGCCCGGCCTGGAGGAGGATGGGGGGGGCTGGGAAGGTGCGAGGTGCGGGGGATGGTCGGCCCCGGGACGGGCAGAAACAGTGGATGGGGGGGGTCCCATCCAGCCCGCGGCGTATCCGGGGTTCAGTAGGGGGGTTCTCATCCAGCCCGCGGCTTATCCGGGGTTGGATGGGGGTCCCATCCGGGCTGCGGTTTATCCGTGGGGCGGGTGACAGTTCGCTCTTCGAGAGGGCTTTATCCAGGGAAAGCCTGTGAGGATCCGAATTGGACTGAAGGGAAGGAATGGGGGTGGGGGGGCGGCGGGGCTTGGAATGGGGGGGGCCGGTGAGGCTTGAGGTGTCGGGTGCGGGGCGGTTTAACGTGTCAGTCCGCGCTGGGGAAGGGGGGGAGAATGGAGGCCCCCTGCCTCGGGTTGTGGGGGCTCATCCCGGATGCCGAACCGAAGGGTGAGGAGCGGATCCGGGCCCCGTTGTCCCTCCCAGGAAACTTGTCCGAGGTGGGGGGCGGGGAGAGGGCAGGAGGTCTTTGGGAGGACGTGGGGGCTGCCCTGCCCTGGATGACACCGTCGGGGTCTCCTTTCAGAAACGTCCCCGATCATCGTGAAGAGAAATCCGAGCGAGGAGGGTGGTGAATTGGGAGAGGGTCTGTCACTGCGGGGGGCCAGGAGCCGGGGCACGTCGGGCGGCGTTTATTAAGTGCCTGCTGTGTGCAGGCTGGAAGAAAGGGCTCATTCATTCCCCTTTCTAACCTGATTTGCATCTGCGGGCTTTCTTCCTGCCTCCGCATTATTCTGTCTCTGGCAAGTTGCGTTTGACCTACATTTGCGGGCTGCTGCATGTACTGTAACATTGTCCTCGAGGTGCCCAGAGTGCCCGAGCTCTGTGGGGATGTGCGGGAGGCTTGTGGCTCAGGACGGCAGGGTCAGAGGTTTCTGGTGGAATTTAATGATTTGTTTAATGACAGATATTTGAGTGTTTACACCATGTGTGAGATGCTACAGGTCACAAAATGAGTAAATCCCATAATGACTAGGAGGAATACAAAGCCATGTACCACTGGAGAGGTAAATCAATACTCTATGAATTCAGAGAATCCTCATCGAAGACAGGTATAATGAAAGGCTTAATGGAGGAGGTGGCATTGAAAATGGTGCTTGAAGTAGCAGGGGGATCAGTGAATCACTAGGTAAGTCGCTTGAAGATCATTGAAACTCAGGCTCGTTATTTGCTTTGAGGATCAAATGAAAATAATACTTAGAATTTCTTTGAGAATTTTAAAGTATCATGCAAATGTGAGTTATTTTGGGGGAAGGCATTCCTTGAAAGGAGAGGAAATTAAAAACAGGGAGGAGGGAAAATGCAAAATGTTTTGGGGAAATATTGAATGGTTCTGTTTGGATAGAAGGAGTGGCAGAAGAAGGTAGATTAGGGCCAGGTTATGAGGGAAATGTAAATTCAAAGCTTAGGAATTTGGACTTAATTTAGCACAGAATAGTCATTCAGCTTGCATTTGACAAATATTCATTAAGCCCTTACTATTTGTCAGTCATTGTGATAAGCACTGGGGATTTAAAAAATTCAAAATTAATATAATTGGAGCTATGAAGAGTACTTACAGTGATGAATGGAGTGAAATGGAGGAAAATAAAAGTGAAAGTGAGGAGTCCAATTCAGAGGCTTTTACAATAGCCCTGCTGGGAGGAAATGAGTTTCTAAATTAGAATATTGGCAGTTGGAATGGAAAGGATTGGGATAGATGTGGAGACACTCCGAAAGACAGAATGAATCTACAGGACTTCAAGGAGCTGAAAGTGATCGTAGAGACCCCTTCGTTCAAACCTTTCATTTTACAGATGAGAAAACTGAGTCCCAAGGAAACTTAAATGACTTACTCAAGATGAGCCCTAGAGGTATTCAATACTTATTTTATCTGTCTTCATCAAACCAGCTTCTTTGGATTTCCCTATTTCACACCATTTACTTAGTCACTCATGTTCAGTTTTGTTTTGTTTTTTTTTTTTAGTTCTGATTCCTTATTTCTATTTCTACTGACAGCAGGTCCATATTATCATCCACTTGGAAGACTACAATAGCACTTCTCTAAACTCTTCCCCTTCAATCCATCCTTCTAACATTGCTAGGTTTTGTCCTTAACATGCATCTTTAGATTGCATATCCCTACTCAGAATCCTTCAGTGGCTTTTTATTGCTTCCTGAATAAAATCCAAACTCTTTAGCCCAAATTCATGATGGTTTGTATACTGGTGCTTCCCTGTTTAATCAGTTTTATCTTATTTCCTTCCTCTCAACATAATGTAATGATGTAACTGAACCTAACTATCCATCACACATTTGTGGTTTGTGTTTGTACCTGTACTGACCCCATTCACTATACCCAGAGATAATTTTCCTCCTGCCATCTGTTGTTTTTTTTTTAAGATTCTAATTACCCTTGAAATCAAGGCCCAGCCCAGAAACCATCTCCTCAATGGAATCTTCAGCTTACCTCAATCAGAAATTATCTTTCATTCCCCAAACTCTTAATAATACTTGGTATTTTAATATTAACTCTTAAACTTCTATTATATTTCTATTCTGTCATAATTTTATATTTTCTGTCTTATACTTGAGTCTGATAAATGTTTAAATTGCATTGCAGATGTGTCTATCTTTCATCCTCAGTACTGTTATAAGCTTGTAGCAAGCAGTGGTCACTTTGTAATTATCCTTTTGTTCCCCGCTGCCTTTTATAGTGCTTTTCACATAGTGAGCATTTATTTAATAGGTTGTTTAATGAAAGAATAGTATTCCTATTAGTTTTCCTATTTTGTATATGAAGAGAATTTAAGAGATCTCACTAAACAAGCTATCTTTAATATGTCATCTTTTAAAAAATTCTATCAATAACCAAATCTCCCTCAAAGCCTATAAGGATCCTTACTTAACTGATCTCTTTTTAACCATAGCTGTCAAAACTAAGTTCAGACCTAGTATGCGTAATGGAGAATGAAATCTGAGGTAAAGATAAACCATCGTTAGAGAAAGCTAGACCCCCAGATTGGACGCCAGAGAAGTAGTGATGACAAAAGCAGGGTTAAAACCAGAAGACGCCATCTTAACTATTTTCAATCAGAACAAAAAAGACTCAGTCTAGATATGAAGAATGAGGTGAAAATTCATATTTAAAGTTAAGTAAATCAGAGTCCAAAATGCAAAGCCAGATGCCAGGAGCTAGAACAGAAGTCTAAGCAAGGATTAGGGTGAGACCATCAGATAAAACTGTACAGATGGCTTGATGAATCGGTCAAGGTTTTACTGGCAACTGATTGGATTTTGGAGATGAAGGGAGAGTCAAAAATGACACCAGGATTTTAACTGGAGAGCCTCAGAGAATAGAAATAGAGAAGCTCGCATAAAGGGATAGACTAGGTGCTCCTGAGGCTCACTCTAAAGATTCTTTAATTTTGAGGATTAGTTCCAGGGCCAGGTTTTAGAAAGGTTGACTTTGAACTGCCAAAGAGAGATTCAATTGGAAATAAAATGGTCAGCTGCCATGTTTCCAAGCTCTGTCTCTGCCCCTTCCTCATTTGTAGTAAAGTCATATATTTTCAAGAATGATTCAGGTGACCAAGACCAGTGGGCAGAAGACAAGATGAGGGATGGAAAGAGAATCTAAGGGAACAGGAGGAAGAATGGATAATAGTGATAATCTGACATTAAAGAAGTATGGGATAGAGGGAGCTTCAAAAGTGATTAGCAGTATAAGATACTACAAAGAAGTAGAGAAGGAAGAGGACTAGGCAGAAGCTGTTAGATTTGGTGATTTAAGGGGGACATTGGTGACCTTCAGAATAGAGGAGATCTAGTGAAGGTGGCAGAAGATAGATTTCAGAAAGTTAGAGTGGCAAAGAATTAGAGATATTGAATCTAGGCTATTTATGGTGGAGCCATCCTGGATTAAAAGATATGAGAAAATGGCAGCTTACCTACCTATGTATAAGACATTTTCTAGGCACCTGAGTTGGTCCACAGTTCATACAGAGAAATACAGATGTCTTACTAACTCTTGGTCTCCTGCCATAGACTGCCTAGTGGTTTTATACTTACTCAGAACTACTCTAAATGACTAAAAAGAGACTTTCCTGGGGTATAATGAAAAGATCTCACACCGGGGATTGTGATACTATTAAGTAAATTCTTTGGGAGCAAAGCTTCTTTATACAGTTAAAAACAAAATCTTCAGAGGTCGTGGAGGCAGAACTGCATGTGTTTGCAGCTTCATGAACTCACTCCACTACTTGTATATATTTATCAAGGCCAATTTGAAGGTAAGTAGAGTCAGTCCTAGGCAAAATCCTGAAGTAGTTGGACCAGATTTTCTGTTTGCTTTGTCCCCCTGTAAACGTCTTTATCCATTTGTCTTTATCTATTCTCATTTGCTTAGCAAAACATGCCATTTATCCTTGTGGATTGAGTGATGGTAGAAGTCTTTCACACTAAGGTGTTAAACCTTTTATCTCTAATTAATTGTGAAAATCCGGAGTGGAGAGTAAAGGGATGGGGGTGGAGAACTTAAAAAATATTGGCCTTTGCTAGCAGGTTGGTAAGGTGGTAAACCTGATTCCCTCTTTTTGAGGTGTCTAGGTAGAGGAGCTGGAGATGCTTGTAGTACTAAACACTATTGGAAACCAGGGAAGAGCCCTTTCTTCTCTGACTTACTTTCTTTCATCTCTGGCCTCTTCTAGGACCTGGAGTTCTGCCTCTAATTCAGGTAACCTGGTAGATCTAGTCAGTTCAGACATTTCTCCATAAGTTAGTCTCCTACATAACACCAATAGTAACTTAATATATAGCATCCCCTACTTTTGTCCCAAAATTCTCAGATACGTTTGTATACATTTATATAGAGACAGAGTCAGAGGTATCTCTGTGTACATTTGACTATATTATTGTTGGATTTTAAACCCCCCTTTATCGTAGGTCCTTTGAAGCATCTTTATGTAACTGAAGCATCTTTATGTAACTATATTATATCTAATTCTGATTAGAATGTCCTTTACTGGAACACATCTCTTTTGGTAGCTTTTGATAGAGGTGGGGCTCTTCTTTTAGTTTTGTTTTTTGTTTCATCCTTAATACCATCCTTAGTCTGAATAACTGACTGTTTAGCTTAGTAGATAAGAGTGTTATACTGGGAAATAGGAGTGCTAAATACCACTTTGGTTTTGTGTGGTTGTAGATAAGTCTTTTAGCACCTACCTCCCAGGGTTGTTGTGAATATAAAAGGAGATAATATTTGTAAAGCTCTTTGAAAACCTTAAAGCATTATGTAAATGATAGCTGTTATTATTATATCTGGTTGTTTTGTTTTTTTCAGTTATAAATTATGGGTACTACTTGGTCCTTCCCATTTCACCATTTGGTTGAAACCATATACTGAAAATACTTTAAGTTTTTCAGAAAACTGTGATATAGAAATTCTAGGAAATACTAATATTAAACATTTTAGCAAACTAATTTTTTTTAAATAGTAGAAATGGTATTGGGGGAAAAATAAAAAACTTTATTTAGATTAGCCTTCTTCTAAAATGAAATGCCTATACTAACAGTTAACTTCATTCTATGAAATTCATTTTCAAGAATTAATTTCCCCCAGATTATCAAATCTAAGCTAACTCAGGTACAGAGAATCCTCAGTGGTACAGAATCTGACTCAAGTACATTTTTTTCAGACTACTCCACCTTTTACTGTTTTACTCATTGTATTTTGCCAAATCTTGGAAACTGTTAAAAATGGTCTCACAAATTTGCCTTCATACTGCTATGAATATCTTAATATTTGGTTATGAGTTGGGAATATGTAGAAGTTTGATACAAGAAAATTACTTTAATGAGCGTAAAAGTATGTAATAGGCAGAATTGATTTAAATGGTGACAGATAATGTGAAATCTATATGACATCTGAATGTGTTTACAAGTAGAGCTAGAGTAGCTCTAAGGAATTTAGAGTGGTGTGTGGTTCTTTAACACATGCTGTATTATATAGCTTCTGGCTAAGGAAAACGGCACTTTTTCCAAAGGCTATAGGACAATAATTTCCTAGCGAGTGATTTTTGTCTGATTTTCTTCCAGGATAACAAGATCCATGTGATTAAATGATTAAATACATAACAGTCTTTAATTGTAATAGAAATAAAAGGATTAACAGTGGAATGTTGTCAGAACAATGTCTTAGAACCAGTACCTGCTGTGCTTTGAAAAATGTCTTATTGTGACATTTGTTTTGAAGTGATTATCTAAAATAATCCAAAAATTGTTAACATTTATAATATCTGTTAAACTTGTCATGTGCATAGTCATTCTGCCAGGTGCTGTACAAGCTTTTATTAAGACACATTTCTTTTTAGTAGCTTATAGCACAATTGTGAGAGAGGAAGGGGTAAATAAATATAGCTAAAAAAACATGAATAGAAAACATACAACTTTACACTTAAAATTTTATCACTGCCTTTGTAGAGGTTTTAATTCCTTTTAGAGTAAGTCCTTGAGAGTAGGGATCGTATCTTAGTTATGTTTGTGATACTTTTCCAGCATTTTGCACAGTATTTTGCACTGTGACATTCACTACACCTATGTTGAATGAATGTTTTTCTGGGTTATTTAAACTGATATTTGTTTGGAGTATGACCTGAGTTTCTGGGGAAACTGTTTAGACCTAGAGACAGTGTCATAGGGTCATAGATTTGGAGCTGGAAAGGAAGAATTTAGACATATATACATAAATATTTCATTTAAGGGGAGGCTATGAAAAGGGACCTTTTTCAAAGTTGTGATTTGTATTGCATATATAATAAAATGTAAAGGGCATGGTCCTGTTTTATAAAAGGGCATAGTGCTCAGTCAAGATTAACAGTTTTTTCTTTAACATTTTGTTAAGAAGAATGAAATAAAGGCCAAGTGTCTCAGCTTTATCCTCTGACTACTGCTTTGGAATTCCGAAAATAATAGTGCTTTTTCTCAGCTATATAATTGTAAACATTTTAAAATTTTGTTGATATCAGCCCCCTTATCTCTAAGAAATAGAATGAGAGGATTCTTGTACATTGACAGAAGAGTAGCAGGATGAGATTTAGGCTTTGTCCTTTGAGTAACTTTAGACTTGGATTCCTTGGAAATTGATTCCATGATTCATAACTATACAGGATAATTGAAAAAATAATCATTTTATAAAGATGATGCTTTGTTATAGGGAGAAGCATCTCTTTCTCCCTGTTCAACTCTGGGTCTACTTTAGTATTTAGCCATAATTTCTTAGACATCATTAAACATTTAGTTTCTTGCCTGAATGTGTGCTCTGATGGACTAACTCTGCGAATTATCTAATGCTCCCATAATTGGAAAATAGGTATTTTTAAACCACTTTTCTTTGTGTAGACCAAATCTTGAGTAAATATGAATCTAATTTAGGAGACTTTTGTAATATTTCAAGGCTTGTTGCTTCAGTACAGAACCATCCAACAAGGAGCAATTGAAGAACTTATATTTATAAAGAATTCTTTTGATTTGGATTCTGTAGCCAGCTCCCTTGTCAAATGTATGTCTCCTTGTTTTGTCCCTCATTTGATTTTATTGATCAGTGAACAGTTATTTGTTATATCTTTCAAAGAACTTGGTATGATTTTGTGACACACATAGTATCTTATTGGGGGTAAAATGTGTATTGTTTTGTTTTTTATAGTCATCAAGCAAGGATCATGGGATCTTATGGTCTTTATCCCTTTCAGTCATTGTATGACTGTTAAGATGTTCCACTGTAGAACATAATTTGTGACAAGGTGAACTTTTAGGCATATACAGATTTGTCACGTCACTAGTGAAAATGTGCTCATGTTTCTCGTGATAAACAAACTACAATCTGAAGAACATTACATGGTGAAAGAAGTGACCTAGAGAGATTATTAAAAAACGTGTATCAGGGACAATTTTGATGTGACATCTGGGGAAAACGCTGTGGTTCTAGGATTGTATTGTTCTTTCCTTGAAAGAGGCAGCTATGAGATTTGCTGATTAAGAGCTTAGTCTCTTCCTTTTTTTCAATTAGTGACCACTACTTATATATAAAAATGAATAAAACTTTCCACTCCTTAGTAAAATGATCTGTTAGAACTAAAAGTTGCTTTTTTCTTGTATAGGATTTCATGATGAAACCTATGAATTCTTCTTTTGGTTAATATGTCTCTGTAAAAGTTGCTTTTTTCTTGTATAGGATTTCATGATGAAACCTATGAATTCTTCTTTTGGTTAATATGTCTCTGGTAGTTTAACACTTAAAAGAGATCTGCCCAAGTTTTGATTCATCAAAATTATCTTTGAATTACTTCTGGACAAGAACTAGGTGAATGTATATTTCCAATAACTTTGTTTAGATGACCAATAGGTGGATCACAGAAATGTTTTGATTTTTTTAATACTTATTCTGAAGTGCATCTGAAATGTCGCTCCACTTTAAGGTGTTGCGTTGTACTTGTGTTTCCTATTGTCTCACACAAGCATCTGGTTATCACTCATGGCAGATGGTTTGAGTAGAAAGAGGGAGAGACGTTCATTTCTTAGAAAAGAGAGGCCAACAAAACCCAGCGTGGCAGTTGAAATAGTATTTCCCAGTAGAGTTGGTTGTCATACATTTGTGAAGAGAAAATGAATTTGTTTAGTGAAATAAGCCATTTAAGTTCTTACTCTTTACTCTTAAGTTATGTAAACTTTGCCATTTTCTGCTTAAAAAGTGTTATTGGTCAGTGTTAGTACTAAGCCATTTACATATAAACTTTAATATTCTAAATAACAGTTGCATTCCATCTCAGATAATTCAGGTATATGTAATGCTGGATCAAAAATGACAATGAAATTGTAACTTCCATTTACTTATACCTGGATCATTTAAAATGCTAGATGATGTATACAACAGGAATAGCCAGTAAATTTGAAAAGTACAAGTCGGTTTATATTATTTTTCTTATAAAGTATTATGCCTTGATTGTGTGCACGTAGCCAAAAAATAATATAGACTGAGAAATATGTGCCTGTTTAGTGAATTTTCTAGTTGCCCTTTTGTGCTGGTTGTTATTATTAGCAAGCAAACCTTTGATCCGGAACTTAGAACATATATGTGTGTATATACATGCACACATATGTACATGCATACGTACGTGCACACAGTTAATCTATTGTTTATCTGCTTGGAGATGAAGCTTTATGATTGCTTCTTCAGTTCTGCCATGCTTTGGTCCTTCTTTTTCTTCTCCTTTTATTATTCTAAGAACCAATAACCTTAGGCATCTTGAGGTTGCTCACAGCACTGACCTTTACCAAATGATAGCATTTGGATCTGATCTTAGACACCTGCTAGCTGTGTGTCATGGGTCTCTAACTCAGTCTCAGATGTGACCCTTAGTTTCCTCATGTATAAAAAGGGGGTAATAACACTTTAATCCCTGCTTTGCCAGACTGATGCAGAAAAAATGAGAAAGCAGTATGTGATTGACATGTTTTCACTATGTAAATGTTAGCTATTATTATGAAAATAAGTAAAGGAGCTTAGAGACCATCTTCATTTTTCCTTCTGAAAGTGAATAAAAGTCTTAGTGAGTTGAAGATGATCTGTTTCTATAACTAAGTTTTCTACCATGGCTTCAATTAGTCTGTTCAGAGAAGTGAACATCGAGATAGTAATGTTCTGTAACTGTACTCTCATAGTCAGTACAGGTTCTGAATCTGAAAAATGTTGAGACGCTACACCACTAGAAGAAAAGATAAAATAAATAGTGTAGTATCACCAAAAAACAGATTGAGCTTCTATAATAAAAAGCATTCTACAGATAGAGCATTCTAAGAA
The DNA here is from genome assembly GCA_028658325.1 of Potorous gilbertii. Taxonomy (NCBI): domain Eukaryota; kingdom Metazoa; phylum Chordata; class Mammalia; order Diprotodontia; family Potoroidae; genus Potorous; species Potorous gilbertii. Next base: position 74,418 of record JAQQSK010002826.1, on the reverse strand, counting down.
GTATTTACTAGTAGCTTTTTGTGGGAGACTGGACCTGTGCTTTCATTGGTATAGGGAACTCTCTACTATATAATGCTTTTGTGACAGTTGAGGGTGAGAGAATAGGAGACTGGGAATGTGGTTAAAAGTGCCTTGCCCAGTGTCACACAATCAGTATATGTCAGAAGCAACTTTAACCAAGCCTTCCTGACTGTTCACGATACAAAATGTCTTAATGCTTCTAGTAATAGTATTAAAATAGTAAAATTAGTGGAATATCCTAGCCAGAATATACTTCAGGAAATCATCTAGCTTTAGCCCTCTGATGTTATAGATGAGGAAACTAAAGTCCAAAAGGGTTATGTTTTATCCATCCAAAATCATAGAGATAATTAATGGCAGAACCAACTCTTCTGTTAAGTCTCTCAGTTCCCAGTCCAGAACCGTTATTCATCACTCATAAACCCAGTGCACACTGTGTGCGCACACACACACACACATACACCCCTAAAACTCTGAAATTTTTTTAGACCATGGCCTCTTTTCCTCTTCTTCTGCTTTGTTTTTCTTCATCCTCTTTGTGACCTTCAGTCATGCCTGCTTAAAAAACAGTACTTGATACTGCTAGTCTCTCAACTCTTTTCTTGTAATTTCTTGTATCTTTTTGTCTTGTATCTGCCTTCTTTTCAAAGGTAAATCCCTTGAAAAAGCATTTATGCTCACTCACTGTCCCCATTTCCTCACTTCCCACTCCCTTGTCAACCCTTCATTATCTGACTTCCAGACTTCACCACCCGGCTTAAAAATGTTCTTTCCAAGGTTTCCAATTATTTGCTGCAGCTTTTGACATTTTTTAAATTTTGACAACTCCCTTCACCTGGATGCCCTCTACTTTCTGGGTTTTCATATTTCTTTTTCCTAATTCTCCGTTTGTCTGATCTCACCTTTATAGTCTCATTCTCTTAACCAGCATTTTCCATGGGTCCACATCTCTATTTAAACAACATATATGAGTGTATTTTATGTGTATATATTATGTGTGTTTATCTGTCTCCAGCACTAATCTCTCTCCTGATCTCAAGTCCTTGCTTCAGCAACTGCCCACTGAACATCTCTACTTAGAAGTCTTATGGGCATGTCAAACTCTATATGTCCAAAATGGAACTCATTATCTTTTGCCAAAGGCTCCTCTGTCCTTCCAATCACTCAGGTTTCCAATCTCAGTTATCCTGAAGATTATTCATTTTCTCTCATTTCACCACAACCAGGCACTGTCTTGTTAACTCTGCCTCTGTGACATCCCTTATGTCTATCCAATTGTCTCTCCCCACCCTAATTTAGACCATCATTACCTGTCTCTAACTATTTGGTAGCCTCTGTGAATGGGCTATCTGCTTCTAGTCTCTCACCCCACCAAATTGATATTTCCAAAAAAACACAAATTTAAACATGTCACACTCTTGTTCAGGCTTTCAGATGTCTTATGAATAAATACAAGTGCCCTTTTTTTGCTATTTGCCCTCCATATAATCTGGCTCTAACCTCTTTTTTTTTTTAGATTCTCCTGTTAGTTGTCAGGATACTCTCCGGACTTATTGTACCTTATATACATCTCCTTCCTTTTTGGCTTTGCATAGACTGTCTCCTATCCCTCTCATTATGTGGAAATAATTTCTTGCTTGTTCTTTAATTCTTAGCACCGCCCAAGACTTAACTCTCAGATGCTGCATTTTACGAGGCTATTTCTAATGCTTCCATTTACTAATGTTCTTTCTCCCAACCATTCCCCAATATTATACTTAATTTTGTACGTTATATTCTTTCCACCAGAAAGTAAGCCTCTTGAGGGCAGAGATTGTTTAATTTTTAACTGTATCTCCCATGCCTAGCATAGTTCCTTGAACTTATTTAATAATTGCCTTTTGTACTGAATTGAATATTTGAAGATGATGCAGAAAAATGTCTGCATATGTTCCCCAGCAGTATGCATTTGACTTCTGATTTATGGTAACAGTTTGTGTTAGTGCTACCTATCTTTCTTTTCTACCTACCTACCCTTTGATATAATAGATTCTGGGGCCTAAAATTCTTTGGGGAAAGTCATCCCAAAAGGAATGGGGAAATTTTCCTAAAAAAAAATGAAATTATGAGAATATAAAAATAACCAGTTTTGATGATGAAAAGATAAAAGTTGACTAAAGAAACCAGTGTAGAAGCACAGCAAATTTAATAACAAACTTAGATTTTGAAAGTGTAAAAGAGATGAACACAAGGATAGGTATAGAAGATAAATACAAACATGTAACAGTCCTATGAAACTGTGTCAGGAATCCTAAAGCCCCAAGTGACTTCAAGTTAGTAAGGAATGCAAAGGACAACAAAAAAGGCCAAATTTTAAAGCAGGTTATCAAAGAAAAGAACGGGACTGCTGCTTGGGGTATAGGGGATGAAAACAGACACAGAAGACAGAGCTATTCAGCTCTTTAGTTTGCTACTGTGTTTTTCTGACAAAGGTGATTTTGAGGCTCGGAAGGACAGACTACAAACAACTCATGGGGAATTGAAACTGGGAATGAATAGGGAGATAGTGCTGAAAGAACTGGTAGCTGTGGTTGTTGAGCCTCTGTCAGTTATCTTTGAAGCAAGAGGTATTTATTAGGGCCTTTGAGAATAGCAGATATGTTCACATACTTTTAAAAAGAAGAGAAGAGAGTCTGTATATATCTAGGTCAGTAAGCTTGCCTTGAAGTCCTCATAGAACATGGTCTCCTTGAGGTTAGGGACTATCTCACCTTCCCATTTATATACTCACCACTGAACATGACTCCTGGTATATAGTAGGCACTTCAGAATGCTTATTGACTCATCGCTCAGTCAATAAAGATTTATTAAGAACTAACTCTGTGGCAGGCACCATGCTGAGCACCAAATATACAAATATGAAAGGAAAAAAAGACTATCCTTGTTCTCATTGAGCTTTCAATCTAAGAGGAGAAGACAAAAAGAAGCTGAGAAGGGGTACCTGTCTTAGGGATATGATGAAGCCCAGAAGAGAGTATCCTGCAGTCCAGTGGGAAATGGAGAGATGGCCAGCCTGGGCCACCTCCTTGAGTAGAAGCTTTGAGAAGACCATCATGAAGCTCTCTAATCATAGGATCCTGATGATATGTGAATAATAAGGCTTTTAGCATCTTGAAGGATAATGAGATTTCTGTTGGTAAGGAGATGATGAGATTCAAAGGAGTACAGTGATTATTATGTCAATGGCTAGTGAGCATCTCATATTTTTTATTGTTAGTGTTATTGGAGTGGTGGAACAGATAATGTCATGTATATATTCAAGTCATCAACATATCTCAAAGTAACAGTTTCACTGTTGCAAGAAAATACAAGCTAATAATTCAAATCCTCATCACCTTTAACTCTGACTGTTCTGTCTTGTGACAGTAATAGATTCTTCGTTTGTCTATTTGCTCTTGTCTCCAACAGACACGTACACTTTCAGTCATCTTACCTGGAACTGCCAAAAATATGTTATACTCTCTCTGCCCCCTTTTCAAAAACCTTTAGTAGGTCCCAGTTCTTATATGACAATATACAAACTCTAGCCTGGCCATAATTACATACTGGCTCCCCCTACCTTTCCATCCTTAGAGGATTAAGTTATTTTTATTTTACCCTTTCTAGTTTGAAAATATTTCTTCCTAATATGCATTCATCTGTTCCCAACACAGATGATTTAATAGTCTTTAATGGCAGTGTCCTAAACTGCGCGGTTTTTCTATTAGCCTCTTAGAGAAAAGGTATTACATTTATGAGGTAGAAGTTACTACTCAACAAATGTAGTGTGCTGTATAATATTTTAAATGCTGCTAAAAAGTTGATACTGACAAAAATAGTTGATGATTTTGTTGTAAACAAGAATACAGCCCAGGAAGCAGCTGCTTTCAGTCTTTGATTAAATTTTTTTTTGACCAAGAGTAACCATGTTAGGGTACTTTACATGTAGCTGTAATCTGTACTTACCTTTAGTTAGAAAGGGACCTGTCACAAGAAATTGGGCTAATTTTAGGGATTATCTGGAGGGTTGTCAAAACATGCCTTCAGTTAGAATGGCAGCATCCTCTTCCTCTTAATCATCCCCTTCCTCACCAGTATGAAATACTAGTTGTTGAATATGTGTATGTAAAAAATACCATATCAGCGATTGAAATATGTCAGTTCAGTTTCAAAGCATTTACAGTGTAAATTGTAAATGGAAGCCAAAATTAAAGCAAATAAATATCAGAATGTATGTAACAAAATAAAGTAGGAGTAAGATCTAAATTCACGTGCAGTTATGTGTAGTTAAAATTATTTACTTAATAGTTACACTGTATATTTTTCTCATTTTAATGGCATATGAATTTCATATAGAAAGAAAAATACATAAAAGAAAATATCACCTCTTATTCAGTTGAGGTCTTACTTCATAAGTCAAGCATTGGAAAGAAAAATTTAGCATGGCATACATATTTAGCTTTAGCAGCCTCGAATCAGATTGGGAAACCTGTGGCCTCAAAGCCACATGTGACCCTCTAGGTCTTCAGGTGTGGATCTTTTGATGGAATCTTCAGTTTCTGGATCTGTCAAATGAGGGCATTTGACTAGGAATATCTCTTGAGATTCCTTCCAGCTTTAAATACTGTTCATGTATATTAACATCTCTATATAGTCTTTATGTAATATGATTATAATATAAATGTATATGATTTATAGTATATATCTATATATGTATGTATTTAGATAGATGGATAGATAGATTAGATAGATAGATAGACAGATGGTGGATAGAGCTCTGAGCCTGAAGTCAGGAGAACCTGAATTCACCTCAGATGCTTACTAGTTACTCTGTGACCCTGGACAAGTCATTTCACTGCTGTGTGCCTCCTTCCTCAGCTGTAAAATGGAGTTAACAAGGGCACCTACTTTCAGGAGGGATTGTGAGGATCAAACGAAATGATGTTTGTAAAGTTCTTAGCACCTACTAGGTACTTAACAAGTGCTTGCTTCCTTTCCCCTTGCCTCACATTAGTGGGAAAGAATTGTGACTGGGTTTAAGAGATGATTTAGTGGCTTGGGGCAAATCTAAAAAGATAGCCAAGGAAGAGGCATGGCTTTTGTTTGTAGTTCAGATTTGAACTAGTTCTCACTGTCTTTATCAAGTGTTACAGTGATACTTAAGATTGAGTTATTGATCTGTTATTCTTAAACATTCAAAGTCAGATAGCATCCAGGCGTGCGCGCTCGCTCGCTCTCTCTCTCTCTCTCTCTCTCCCTCTCCCCCTCTCCCTCTCCCCTCCCTCCCTCCTTCCCTTCCCCCCTCTCCCTCTCTCCCTCTCCTCCTCTCCCCCATGACAGAAAAAGAAAAGCCAAAATATGATTGAAATCTTTTAAGAGGCAGACAATTCAGTTTTAACATAAACAAAGAGACAGAAGTGACACCAGTGCAAATTTATTAACTTCATTATTTTAAGTAAAATTATTTTAAAATAATTTTAAGTAAATTATTTTAAGTAAAATTTACTTAATCATTAATGCTATCTAGCCTTTCACATATATTAGATCATTTTATTTTCATAGCAACTTTAGGAAGTAGGACAGGTAATCTTTCTCTTTTTCACAAATGAAGAAATAGATGCCAACAGAACTGAAATGACTTATTCATGTTTTTTCAGCTAGTTAATAGCAGGGCCAGAGCTTGAGCCTAGTTTTCTTGCTGTTTCTCTTCTGTACCCTGACATATTGAATAGAGAGTGAAATTTGCTGTAGTAGATTAGTGGAATTTTTCTCATTGGTGGATTTCAGTATGGTATGTTAAACACTTTGCTAGGTGCTAACAAATATTAATTAATTGATTTCAATTCCTGCTATGTGCCAGGCACTGTGCTAAGTGCTGGAGATAGAAATTTAGAAAAAGGAACAACATCCTAGCCTTTAAGGAAGGCTACACTCTAATCAGGAAAAACCATACATGAAAGTCAGCTGAAAAAGCTGGGATATTGAGCCCTCCATAAAAGGAGAGTAGGGAAAAAGGTTTCTCATTCTGCCCTCTCAGAGAGGTAGAAGTAAATCAGGGTACTGTTGAGATATGAGTAAGCAATTTTAATTAATAATTAAAATAGAGCATCAAATTTGAAAATCAAGAGACACAAAGATTTTTTTCTTAACCAAAGATGTTATAGTGATAATCCACCAAATTTAGCATAGCATACATATGAAATAAGAGTTACTGTTTGTCCTTAGAAACTAATTTGGAGTATTTTGAGATTACTTGAATTCATACCTTGTGAAAATCATTTATAAAGACAATAGTTTGATTTTCATATTGCTCTAAATAGAACTTGTCTTGCCAGTTTTTTCTTAGGATAGTAGTACCAGCTGTTGAATAAGTATTAAACTTGTATTTGCTGTAGTTTATTGATAAGTTACTTGGATACTTCCTGGCCAGAATATGTATAATAAGCTAGTGTGCTTCTCTTTCAACCTCAGAATTTCAGTTTCTTAGGTATAGGATAACCTCAATTTTGATTCTTTGGTAGTTAGATCCCCACAGTGAGTGGTGGAAGGGCAACAGGGTGTAGTGGGGAAAAGCCTGAAATTTGGAGTCAAAGACCAGCGTCCAGATTCTGCCTTATCAATTACTTCTTTCATGTCCTTAAGTCACTTAACCTCCCTGAGCCTGCTTCTTCATCCATAAAATGAGTGGGTTAGACTGAATGAACACTAAGGTTAGTTCAAGCCCTAAATCTGTGATAAGAAGAACCATTTGATCTACAGTTTGATCCTGTGTGCTCAGCAAAAGCTTTTTAATGATGATTATATTCTATTCTGGTTTTCTTCACTGCTATTGATGGCTTGTCTCCACTGTTTCTTCTTTCCTTTCAAGATTATTCTGTCCTTTCTCTCTTAGACATCTCAATAGTTAATATTTCAGGAGTATTTTACACAGCGACCAAATTGGTTGTATTAGTCAATTTTGTATACTACTGCTTAAGAAGTTACTAAATGGTAACCTGCTGTAAAACTTGACAAATTTGTTTTAGATCTAGTAGCTAGAACCTAAATTTAGAAATCAGATGAGTTTTTAATTTTTCAAGAGAAGAAAAACAAACCTTAATTGTCTCCCTGTTGCCTATAAAATAAAATACAAAGTCCTTAACCACTTTAAGGACTCTAAAATCTGGTTCCACCTTAATCTTTACTGTCTAATTTTTATTCTCTTCTCCCTTGTGCTGCATGCCTTCTTTCAGTCAGCTCAGGTAGACCTAAAATTGCCCTACTTTATCTGGGCCTTCATTCTGCTGCCTCTATGCATTCATGATAGCTGTCCCTCATGTCAGAAATTTGTTCTTTCTCCCTCTTGTGCCTATTGAAACCCTTTGCTTTCATCAAAACCTGGTGTCAGTGCTCCTTTTTCCATGAAATCTTCTCTAATTCTTCCTTAGCCCAGCTAGCTGAAAGTGATGTAGCATTTTGTCTTGATCTCTCTTTGCCCTTATTTTATCACTGAATGAATCAAGTAATTTTCAGCCATATTTATGAATGCCTTATCTGCCCTCAAAGAGTTTAAGTTTAAACTTCCTGAGGGCAAAAACTTTCACTTTCCATCTTGGTAGTTCACTACCTGGCAAAGTGCTTTGCATGTAGGGTTTCTCTGTCTCTCTCTCTCTGTCTCTCTCGGTCTTTCCCTGTCTCTCTGTTTTGTTTTAATTTTTAATTGATGCCAATCCACATTCTCAACTTTCTGATAGGAAAAAAAAGAAAAATTCCAAAATAAATTCCATTTGGCCAGTGTTCAAAAAAATGTGTCTTTATCTGCATCTTGAGTCCATCTTCTCTCTGTCAGAAGCTCAGTAGGATGTTTCATCATCATTTCTCTGGAATTTTGGTTGGTCATGGCTTGATCAGAGCTCTCAAGTCTTTCAGACTTGATTATCTTTACCGTTGTAGTGTTACTAATTGTTCTAATTCTACTGCCTTCATTCTGTATTAGTTCATACAAGTTTTATCAGGTTTTCTGAAACCATTCTTTTCATCATTTCATGTAGTCTAATAGCCATTATATTCCCTTACCATGTTTTGTTCAGCCATTCCCCAAATATTAGGCACCCATTTCATTTCTAGGTCTTTGATGTTACAAAAACAGCTAGAAGGAGGTAGGTGGTACAGCAGATAGAGTGCTGGGCCTGGAGTCAGGAAGACCTGAGTTCATAAATGGCCTAAATATTTAGTTAGCCGTATGACTCTGGGCAAGTCACTTACTATCCCATTTACCTCAGTTTCTCAGCTATAAAGTGGGATTAATAATAATACCTGCTTCCAACAGATTTTATGAGAATCAAATTAAGTAATATTTGTAAAGCACTTTGCAAACCTTAAAGGACTATGTGTGTAAATTCTATCGTTTGGTTTTGCTTGTTGTTTTTCCCCCTTTCATAGTGGATCTAGTTCCTTCTTCTTTCACCTCTTTGGAGGTATATACCACTACAGTAGTGGTCAAAGGATATCAGTTTAGCAGTGTCTTAGTGTTCCAAATTGATTTCCAGAATGATTGGACCAGTTTACTACTTTTTCAACAGTGCATTAATATATTTTAATATAGCCCCTTCAGCATTTGCCATTTTTTTCCTTTTGGTCAGTTTTGCCAGTCTCTTGAATGTAGAGTAGAACCTCAGTTGCTTTAATTTTCATTTCTCTGATTATTAGTTGTTTAAAGCATTTTTCCAGATAGGTATTGATAGTTTGGATTTCTTCCTTTGAAAATTGCACACAAACCCTACTGGGAGTGACTACCCTAGAGACCCTCAGTCCTTCCAATCCAGAGCTCATAGCCATCATTCAGGGAAATAGCTTCTGTGGAGGAGGAGCCAGCCATCCCCACCAAGTGCCACTCAAAAGAGTGAGAAAGCTGAAGAATTTAGATACCTAATGAGAGATATGAGATAGCAAATGCCAGGCAACTCAGACCACTTTCCACCACCTTCTCCAAAACCTTGATGAAAAACATATCAGGGCCCTGAACCTAAGAGACTTGAGAATGCCTGTGCCCCTCAGACCACCAATTTGCTTCCAGCCCAAGCCCCTGCAGCCATAGTTGAAGGGAGGGATCATTGTGGAGAAGAGTTCCACCTTCCTCATCACTATTGGTAACAATGTCTGAGCAGCTGCTACCACTAGATAGGTAAGCACAAGGGCTGCACTGGGAGTGGTAACATTCTAAGACTTCTGTTCCTCTTTCTAGTCCAGCTTTTGAAGCAATTATCTGGGAAAGCAACTCCTATGGAAAAGGAACCAATCATTCTATGAACTTTCAGTCAACAGCGCCCCACACCACCCACCCAGCCAACAAGCCAACTACTGAAAAAGCAAGGAACCCTAAGGGACAGTGAGGCAGCATGTGCCATATACCCAGTGGACATAGTCCAGGACCCTGAACACAAGAATCTTTGCAATAGCAATACTTTTGGCACACAGCCATCATCCTAAGAAGTAACCCCTGTGGTGATGCCAGTGTTCCTTTAATTAGACATATTTACTAAAGACCAGAAAAGAAAGTTCTTGTTAAATAGTTCATATCAGGAATACTATTTTATCACTGGAAATGAACCCCAAGAATCATGGTGACCTTTCCATCTGACTTGCAACTTGCAAAACTTTTCATGTTTTGTTGCCCCCATTAGAAGTGAGCTTCTTGAGAGCCCAAGCCAGGAGCTATTTTACTTTTCTCTTTGGATTCCTAGCATTTAGTGTTGTACTTTGGGCATTAGACTGTTATTCTTACAAATTTGAGTGAGTTCCTTATATATCTTGGAAATAAGACATTTATTAGAGAACCTTGCTGCATAAGTTCTCTATCTCCTCCCACATCTGGTTTCCTTATAATTTTAGCTGCATTGACTTTATTTTTTAAAAATTTTAATTTTATAATCAAAATTAGCCATTTTGTCTTCTGTGATCTTCTCTATTCTCTATTTGGTCATGAATTTTTCCTTTATCCATAATGAAGTTATTTTTCTCCTTGATGCTCTTAATTTGCTTATGATGTCATTCTTTATGTTTGAGGCATTTGGAACTTATCTTGTTATGCATTGTGATATGTTGGTCTTTACCTAGCTTCCGCCAGACTGCTTTCCAGTTTTCCCAGCAGTTTTTATCACATAGTGAGTTCTTATCCCAGTAACTGGGGTCTTTGGATTTATTAAACACTAGATTATTGCTTATTTGCTCCTATATACTGTGAAACTAATTTATTCAAACTCTGCCTGTTTTTTAACCAGTAACATCATTTTGTTGAGTACTACTTTGTAGTATAGTTTGAAATCTGGTACTGCTAGGCCTTCTTCCTTCCCTCTTTTTTTTTTTTTTAATTATTTTCCTTGAATTATTTCACCTAGTTCCTTCAGATGAATTTTGTTACTTTCTTCTATCTTGATAAAGTAATCTTTTGGTAGCTTGATTGGTATGGTACTGAGTAATTAAAGTAGTTTAGATGGTATTATTTTTATTCTATTTCCTATTTTATTTATAATGAACGATTTCATTATAAGTGATTTCATCATTGTGGAAAAGGTCTAATGTATATAAACTCCCTGATACAGATGGCAATACTTTTGTAGCTTACAGTATTAAGAGAGTAGCCTGGGGCCATTGGGACATTAAATGACTTATCTCTGGTGTGTTTGAGTCCAAGGATGGCACTTTTACACACTATTGTCATGCTGCATAATCCACTGAAAGCTCTCTGTCTTCTCCCTTGTTATAGGAAATTTTGTGTGCCTCCTCTACATTTTATAGTAGCAGTGTTGTGAGCCTACCACCCTTTTTTTTCTTTCACCTTTCAGGTATCAGTGCTTAAAGCTAAGTGAAACTGAAGACATCCAAGCTATTCACGTTTTCCTACACTGCTATCCATATTTCCGCTCTTCCATTTTTCTTCCTACCTCTTCTAATCCATCAGCCCCAGACATCCCTCTTAAAGAGGAGTGTTTTTCAAACATAGCAAAGACTTAGAATTAGAGAAAAAAGCCTCCAGCTGACTCTACTCCATTTTCCGAGATTTCACCAAAATATATGAGACATTAGCCATATCTTCTATAATCTATAGCACCTTTTGATGCAAATGGGTTATAGCCTTGGAGTAGTATGTATTTAATAAATGCTAGCTGCATTTGGTTTTGAAATTCAAATGAGCAGGAAAAAAGATCGTATGTTGATGTGGAGAACATTGGTTCCCAAGCTCTACTTCAAACTTAAGATTACTTAGGATCTCTGAGATTCCCCCCTGCAAAAAAAAAAAAAAAAAAAAAGTCATAGCTGAGCAATCCATTCAAGGCATATGTGGAGTAAAAGCTACTCCATCCATAATATAGCTCAGACCTACGGCACTGCTTGTTAAGTACATACTTGGCACTCCCTGAATGCTATTTGTTATGAAGGGACTTCTTTTCAAGTTAAAATAATTTGTGAAAAGAAGGAAATGCATTTCCCTGTAGTTTCTTGGTTTGCTTGTATAGAAATCTTGGGTGTCCTGGTGAAATTGCTAGATACCATAGCCGCTTGGTATATGGGATTTGTTGAGTTCTGGCTTACTTTCCAAGGGACATTTGGCAAGGTCCAAAGGAAATAAGCAGAAGTGGGTGCTTAGGCGTGCGTGAGGGCTCCACTAAATTTCTGTTAAGAATTATGTGAAAGTAGTGAAAATGTGAAAAATGAAGACTTTTCTTTTTTTTTTTCGGTGCTGACATCAGTGCTACTGAGTCCTGGAAATATATTTTATTATGCTTATGGTTATATTTAAATGGAAATTTCTGATTATTAATCTTTTTTCTATAATTAGGTAAAAAGTATTAACATGTTACTTTTACTTTATTTTTCAGATTTGTTAGAAATTCTTAACTTTATTTGGATACAATATGAACTAAGAAAATTTCATGGATTATTTTATGCAGTACATGAGTGGGCATAGCAACTATATATTTTTAAGGGGCATCATTATATAGTTTGGAAACAATTCATCCAAGGAGTGTTCTTCCAGAATTAATTGAGCCAACTCCCTGAGAGATAGATAGAAAAATAAAGGGTAAACCAATTGTATTCTTTTAAAAAATTAATTTTGTTAAATTAATTAGCATTTATTTTCTCTTTCTTTCTCAACTGAACAACCCTGCCCCACCCCACCAAAAAACAAACCCATAACAAATATACATATAATCAAGCAAAGCAAGTTCCTACATGTCCAAAAATCTGTCTCATTCACTATCTCTGTCAGGAGGTGAGTAGCATGTTGAATTTTCAGCCTTTCACAACCCATTCTTTTGTAAAAAACTATTGAAATGTTGCTGATATTTATTTACTTTTTCAGTAAAAATGTAAACATGTATTTCTTTGGAGGAAGTATGTTTAATATTAGAACATGCCAATTTGATCTGTCAGTTCTGACCCTCTTTGTATATCCTCATTAAAAACTATGTTTTTATCAAACCACGACCCATTCTTCAAAAGAACTACATACATGATTTTTTTTCTCTTAAATTATAGTTTAAAGTAAATTTAAAATAATTGAAAAAAATGATTGTCTTCCTTTCATTTCATTTTCTAGTGAAGAAAAAAATATGTTGCCTTCACTGTGTGTAATTGCTTTCTTCTCTTTTTCAGGATGTGAGAGCTTCATGGTGCACTGGTGGGGAAGCTGAGTTTGTAAACTACCCCAATGGATGCAGATAGTGATGTTGCATTGGACATTTTAATTACAAACGTAGTCTGTGTTTTTAGAACCAGATGCCATTTGAACTTAAGGAAGATTGCTTTAGAGGGAGCAAATGTAATTTACAAGCGAGATGTTGGAGTAAGTGAAATTTAAAATGTGGAATGCCTAATTTAAATTAAGAAAGCTTTGAGTGCCGAACTGAAACACAAACACAAACAGTCTTGTCAAGGAGTTCCTTGGCTACACAAATATTTTGTTCTGCCAAATTTCATTTGTCTCTGAAAGTACTTCACAATTCTTTAAAAAGTATATTTTAATAAGCAATTCTAATTTGCAGTGTTATATTTTTTAACCTATAAATTATTTGGAAGATTTAATTTCTGGTAAGCTATAGAAAGCTTGCTTAGATTACATAATTCATATTTACATCTCTACCTTTTAAAATATGACTGTCAAAAAAATTAAAGTAAAAGGGGAAAAAAGGAAATAGGTAATTTGCATTTAAGTTTTGGAATAAATTTGTGACACTTTTAGTGAAATTCTTTTGTGGTCACATTATGACTATCTTTTACAGATTAATTGGAGTAACTCCATAGTACAAGAATTATAACACTAAAATAAACTAAATATAGATAATTATTATAAAATTTTAACTCATGGTCATCTTTCTTTTGGCTTGATATGGTAGTTTATGTTTATTGCCTGGTTTCGTATTGATATTGAGGCAGTTAAGACAGACTTAGATAGACATTTATTGATTAAAACTACAATTAGTTACTCTACAGGAAATATAAAAACAATTTTTTTCAGTTTTCTTCTAACTTGAGAAATTCCTTTTGAATATTGCCATTTACTATCTTTAAACTTCTTTTTTTTGTAGAAAGTGTTAATGAAGCTTAGAAAACCTAGAATTACAGCTACAATTTGGTCCTCAGGAAAAATTATTTGCACAGGAGCCACAAGGTAAGTGATACCTAGATTTTTTTTTCCAATGTAAAGCGTAACATTTTCCTAGTTTTTTTGGGGGGGGGGGAGGGTCACACTTGTGATTTCATTAGTGTTGGAAACTCCAGATTGAGGAACCTCCCTCTTAAAAAGCATATTGGCATGTACTTTGCAACTTAGTCTTAGTTGTCTGGAGCATTGAATAGTTACTTGATTTATTCAGGGTCATGTAGCCAGTATGTGTCTGGGCAGTATTTTAATGCCATTATTTCAGACCCCAAGACTGGAATTCTGTCTACTAAACCATACTGTCTCTTTTTGTACATATTGGAATATAAAATATATTATAAAACATTGTCATATAACTCAATAGAAGCTTTTTTGGTTTACAATTTAGTTCTTGTATAGCTCATTTTTCAGTTTCTTTCTTCTTACACTGTAGTGAAGAAGAAGCTAAATTTGGTGCCAGGCGATTAGCCCGAAGTCTACAGAAACTTGGTTTTCAGGTAAAGTACATTTAACCTGAAAATATTTGGGATGTGCATTTAGAACTCAAGATCAGTTAGTCCACAAGCATTGTTCCAGGTACTGAGTGCTGGGAATAAAGAACACCTTAAGTAGCATATAGAAGTAAATACAAAATAGATGCAAAATAAATGAAAAATCATTTGTGAGATAAGTGAAACAGCACTAGCAGCGAGAGTAGGGCGTGGGGCAGTGTGGAGAGCTAAGGAAGGTGTAACTGGGGATAGAAATTGTCTTATTCTTCATTCATTTATCTTCAACACCTAGCAAGGTGCAAGGCATATAATTGTCATTTAATAAATACTTGCTGATTGATTGAATAGCAAGAAGGCCAGTTTGACTAGACTGTGAAATGTAACTGAAGTAAAAGATCATCAGAAAAATTCCAATTTGATGTGGTTTTCTGTGCTTTGTAATAATGAGTGCTAGACTTCATATATAGTAGTATTTTGAATTGTCCCTCAGTATGGTAGATCAATAATCAATAATTGATTGCACCTTTTTGCTTCTCACCATGCTCTTACCTAGGACTTTTAAAAATCCATTCAGAATTTCACAAATCTAGCCTAGAGAAGATGAACTCACTGTGGTTGAAGAGTAGGCATCCTTTGTTTATGCCTTTTCTAGCTCCATTTTTACCTTGAGCTAATGCTTTCTCTAGAGTGGAAAAGATTAATTTTATCACATGCCTCTTTATTTAGCTTGTGTTGCCAAATAACAATGGAACCAGGAAGTTGGCCTTTCAGAGAAAAGGTGAACCAGCCCTTCACTCCTTCTTGTGTGATAAAAAATACCTTCCTGGGTTAAAATACTGAGATTTTATGAGTTTCTTTTTATTCTCAAATAAAATAAATACTGATTTTTTTTCCCCAGTGGGAAAAGTAAGCCTTAGTCTTAATAGCATTCTCTTAATACCAATAAATTATCAGGTGCTGTGAGATCATCAGAGCTCATCAGAGCTTTTGAAACTTAATATTGGTCACAGTGATGAGTGTATTACATAAAAGATAAAAGAAATTTGTATATACTTAATGTAGGTTCATTTAGTGTACTAAAATGATTCCTACTATTTAGCTCTAGAGGATCACTTATCTTGTTTTGTCCAAGCTATCAGGATAACTTGCAAGAATGTCCCAGCTGTGATTTCATTTATATACCTTATTCATAGTTTTCATCCTTGTCCCATATTTTCCTGAGTTCCATGACTATCCTCAAAGAGGATAAGTGACTTAATCCAGATGAAATAGCTAGCTGGTCATCAGCAAAGCAGGACTGAGTCCAGACCCAGACCCTCCATTTCCAGGCCCAATACTTTTCCACAGAGCATACTGCTGTACTAAATCCTCACTGTTAACTTGTTTGTTCATGTGCTCAACAAGCCAAGTAAAAAACCACTGATATTCCAGAGATTCTTGAAAAAAATGCCCTAGGATAACCAGATGTTCTTCATTTTCAGAATAATTTACTTGATTCTGCTTATCTCTTCCTAAAGGTAATATTTACAGATTTTAAAGTCGTTAATGTTTTGGCAGTGTGTAACATGCCCTTCGAAATCCGATTGCCAGAATTCACAAAGAACAATAGGCCTCATGCCAGGTAGGTCTTAGAAGAATGAAACCAGCTTTTTACATTGAAAATCACTTGGAAGGCTTTAAATTTGTGTCATATTAATTAGAGTATCTCTCTTGAACAGTTATGAACCTGAGCTTCACCCTGCAGTATGTTATCGCATAAAAGCTCTACGAGCTACATTACAGATTTTTTCAACAGGAAGTATCACAGTAACAGGTACTTTATAATCTGTCTTAATTATGTGACAAGTGACTAACTATGATAAGAGATTTTCATATTAACATAAAGTAACCAAAATATATCATACTCTTAGTTAAATTAACAGGGTGATGTTTTTATGTTTAATTCTTTGAATTGCTAAAATGAATTTGATACAGCATACAAAGGAACCTCAGATTTTGTGAAGTCAATGGTAGAAGTGTTACTTGAGGAAACAATTCAGATGTAATTGGTAAACTTCCTGTAATAACTTGTTATATCAGTTCTTATAAATTTTAGTTAAGCAATTGTAGGCAAACAACTTATGATTTTAAAAATTGTTTTTGTCAGGTTTATGGAAGGAGGTCCATATATGGAAATCAGCCTCAATAAAAAGCAAAACGTTAATAGACAACCTTGCCTTCAGTATTTCCTCCTCCATTATGTCACTGATCTATGAGAATATCTCCTGTATCCGATTCCTACCTATTCCTTATGCCTAAGAAAGATGACTGGAACTGGCTCTTTAGGGTTTAAGGTATTATGTCCTTCACAGAACTTGCTGAATCTATAGCCTGGATCCCTTCCTCAGGGGAATGAATTTGGCCTTTCCCCTCTTCTGGCCCTCCCTGCTTCCATGGCTCAAACTTGATACCATTTTCCCCTCAGTGTCACCAAGTACACTGACTTCTAGGTAGACTTCCAATCACTATCTTCTTTTACTTTACACTTTCATGTTGAGGTGGAAAATAGACTTGACATTCTGCTT
Source organism: Potorous gilbertii (assembly GCA_028658325.1). Lineage (NCBI taxonomy): Eukaryota > Metazoa > Chordata > Mammalia > Diprotodontia > Potoroidae > Potorous > Potorous gilbertii. The sequence continues at coordinate 57,682 of JAQQSK010002826.1, read as the reverse complement.
TATTTTTAGATCAAGTTTAGTTTTTCTTCTTTTGTCAGAAAAGATGTGTTTGACTTTTAGCCACACCATTTTTTGCCCTTAATACCCTGGGCAAGTCACTTAATCTTTCTCCACCTCAATTTCCTGATAGATAAAAAGAAGATACATAATATTTAAGTTGCCCGCCCACATTGTTTTATTATGAAGAAAATGAATTATAAGTGCAAAGTATTTTATGTGAACTATTATTAGTTTTTTGAATATAGTTCACATAATATACAGCAAAAAAATGTATGTGTGCTGAAACAACCAGCTGAAAACTTCCAGAGGCAATTTGCCTAAGTACAAAGAAAAACCAGTCAGAAATTTTAAAAGGTACTTCCAAAAATCCACCTTTATGGAGTAAATTGGCAATTGGTGAAAAAAATTAATTTTTAAAAATTTCCAGTCCAAAAACAAGTGGATTTTTTAAAAATTAGTTTTTACTCAATTCAGAGTGTTTTTTAAATTAACCTTGTGGCAAAATTCTGATAAGCATAGAAAGACAATGAACTAATGCAATGTGAATTAGGACGAAGAAAACAATATATATAATTGACTGCAACAGTGCTGAGAGAAAGAACTACACAGTGCTTTGTCATGACCAACGTTGACCCCAGAGAAAATGGGCTTCCTTCCCTTTTTTGGAGAAGTGATGCTACTACAAGTGCGGATATAGGTTATATGTACACACTCAGTGGATGCATTATTTATACCCCAAAATTTCTTTTCTCAGTATTTGGGCAAGGTTCACTTGCCAACTTCTAAACAGGCCAGTTTATCAGATTGCTGTTAAAACAACAGTTGTGCCCAGAGGACCTATAAATTGTCAGGTGTATGTGTATGCATGTATCTTCTGTCACACGTGTGCTTATCAGTTGTGCAAGGAACTTCTGAGGCACTTATAGGTCACCGAACAGTTAACAGTAATTGACTTAGCGATCACAGAAAGGATGCTCAACAAAGATAGTCCAGCATGTAGCTGAGTTCCAAATGGATATACCTATGGTCAGTAGGATAGCAAGTGTTGACCAGTCTTGGGATATCTGTCAAGTCTGAAGAACCCTATTGACCCATGTGGTTAAAATTTTAATTCCCTTGGGTGACCAGAAAGCTCCATCAGTACAGTCAGAGGCTACCAGGATGCATCAAGTGATGCATGGCTTGAGCCCTGGCTCCTGGGTCAATCAATTCCTGGGGACAGTTTTGTCACCTTTTAGAAAAATGAACTTACCAGTTGTTGAGGGGGAAACCTTGGTAAGTCCTGGTCCTATCACACTTGTAAAAAATGATGATTTACTTTTTCTATGTCATTACACTGACCAAGAATAGTAGAATCCTTTTTGTAGTTCCCAAGATTAATTAGCCTGCATGAACCTTTCTCATCAAGAGTAAGATAACTAGGTGTCTTAAAACTGAGGATCATTGAAATTCTTGATATGTTTTAGCTTAATTCTCTTATTTGTCATCGACCCAAGTGTATCATTTTGTAGTTACTGACCAGAAAAAATATCCATCTTATTTACATTTTGAAATACTATAATTTACACTTAGTAGGTTGACTTTTCATGGCATTTTCCTTTTTTGTTTTAGGGCCAAATGTAAAGGCTGTTGCTACTGCTGTGGAACAGATTTACCCATATGTGTTTGAAAGCAGAAAAGAAATTTTATAATTCACCACTCAATTGGTTAGGTTCCCTAACTGAGCACCTTTTAAAACTGCTGCACATTGGACTCAAGGCAAAAGGAAAACTGGACCAACAGTAACTGAGGAAATAGACTCTTTTATTTGTTCATGGCCACAGTGTAAGCTCCAGTCCCTTTGGATTTTATTTTGAACAGTGCTGTAATGTAAAAAGTTTACAAGACGTGAAATTGCTGCTTTTACAAAAAGACATTCTATTTATTTTCGCAGTAATTCTCGTGTCATAAGCAGAGCTGTCACAGTGTGCACTACTTTTAAGACATTTTAGTTGGGTTTTTTTGGTTGTTTTTCAGTTTGAGCTAATGTGTTTTATTTGTGAATAGTCTTTTACATTTTTGTATGCTGAACATGGGCACCAAAGAAGCTGTAAAGGTTATCTTTTTTCAATTGATGAATGTGTGCACAAATAAAAGTTTGGAAAAGATCTCTCTTCATACCTATTCTATTATTTTTTCTTCCCCATTTTCTATTTTAACTGAAATTGTATTAATCCATTTTTTTAAACTATGCAAACTTAGTCTTTTGCTGAAGTGTTTTTTGGCTTCCATTTGAAGTGTATTTTGTATATATGCCACATGTGTACAGTATGTTCTTAATGCTGTGTTACCAAATGTCAGTTTTTCTTGCAAATTAGAAATAAAAAATGTATATAAACTATAGGGAATAAGAGTAGAACTTTATAGATTAAACATAATGTCTTACATTGCTAACTTAATATGATAAGAGTGTTACATATCTTTTGAGAGTTAAAAGAATATTAGTTTAATAAAGAAACTCTTCTTATCCACAGATGGGATATGAAAAAGCAGCTCTATTGGGTTGTATCTCATTGTTACTCTGAAAAGACCTTCAGTTACAGATGAAGGAAAGTGATGGATTTTCTCAGTTTAGGCCTTCACCATAGGTTCCTGCCAGTCTTGGAAATCTGATAAAGTTGTATGGTCATGAGAAGATGTGCCCCCAGGCTGTACCATGCTTCTACCCCACTATACTTAGAAGGACGCTCACTGTGGGCTTAGAAGCCATTTTGTGGGACATGTCCTTAGTTTCTGATTTTTGTCTTATTTAATGGAGCTAAAAAATAAGAGATTATTTAGTTGTCAGTAAAATGATATTAAATCACCCTGTTGGTCCAGTGCCCTCTTTGGCTAATCCCTGAGCATTGGAGTGGTAATTCTGCTGCAGGAACGCCCTTCAACTTGAATTTAACATAGCCAATGGTGTTTTTATCCTGAAAAATAAAACTGTGGGTTTCCACAAATCTTTGGAAACAAAATACTACACCAGAATCTGAGTGTATTAAAATTTTTGAAACATTAGAATAAATTATTAAAAGATATGAGCTCCATTAAGTAATTTTTCCTATATGTGAGAGAATGCCAAGTTAGGATAAATGGTACAATTTCATACAAATGTTATATGTTCTTTGTGCCCTCTTTTTTCCTCTTCTTTATCATTCCCCATCCTGACTGCCCTATGAGAAGTGAAAAGGCTGACTTCAAAATAAAATTCTTTCTTGTGGAGGTTTCTCTTGGGTAATAAGCCTGACTTTGAAAATGGTTCTGAATTTATAGGTTATTTTAATGTTCTCCTTAATAGTTTTTCTTCTATATTTAATTTATTTTAAAGTTCAATAGGTCATCTAATGTAAAGAATCAAAATGGATACAGATTCTATGTTGTTATAGTTTGAGCATATACACTTGCTTTTAATTAGCTTCCAAACCTAAGTTGTTAATAAACAAGGGAGAAATAAGGAAGAAGTGTATATGGAACAATAACTTTTCTTTAACTATTTAAAAAAACTAGGAAAAGGAAAAAATTACTAAGCTCAATAAGTAGACCTCAGATCTCAAGATTTTCAGTAAAGGTTAAACCAGCTTGATTTCTCAAATGGAGTATTTGGTTTTAAAATGAGGAGGGAAGGCAGTGCTGGGAGGATGGATATTGTTTATATGTAGCTGAATCAGTATTAGCAGGTAGTGTTAGATTACAACCCAATAGGGAAAGAGCAACAAATGGATATATAGTAAAAGATAAATGGCTATAAAACATCGTCACACACATACAGAGTTATACTGGAGGAAGAGTAATAAAAATATATCTTCATCTACAACTCTCCCTGTTTTTAGAAAATTGAGAAGTTCTGATATGAGTGAGAATGAGTAAGCATTTATTTGGAAAACAGAATTACTAGTTTTTTGGTAGTGGCATCACTAGCAATAATCAACAAGATTTACAAGCACCTGTTGGTCATGAAAGCTCATACTGAGGTATAATGAAGTGGACTATTTGAACTTCAACTAAGGCACTTGAAGGAATACCTCAGAAGCTTATTTAAAAACCAGAAACTAAACCTTACATGTTTACTTCCCATCTGTAATATCTCTTGCTCTCCGTATTTCTCTTATATTCCAGGGAAATTTCAGTGGTGGACCTACTAGCCTTTCTCCAGGTAGAATTGTTTCTTACGTTCCATTTTTTAAAATTTGAAACATGTCTCCAGTATTTGAGTGGTTGTAGTTATCTTAGATTTGTATCTTCCCCAATTTGAATATAAAGGCCTATGAGAGATTTAGAAGTTTGTTATCAAATCAAATTCCAAAATAAGTTTTATTTTTAAAGGGTCATTGGTTTTTGGACTTTTTTAAAAAAAAAGGACATATAGCTTGAATTTTTTTGTCAAGTTGGATCAATTAATGATTGAAAGTTCAGATATACATCTTCTGTCTCTTAATTACGGTTTATATCTTGGTGTCATGAACTTTTGGTGGTTGTGGCTTTTTGATTCTATCAAACTCTGCCATAATTTCCCATGTAAACACTCTTGCCCAAATCTTTAAATTGGAGAAACCACATGGAAATAACAGCACAGAAAGCAAATCCTGGATTGGATGAATTCCTCACTTAGATGGAAACATATATGACTTATTCACGTCTACGGGATTAAGGACAAGTGTAATAGGTGTATTTGATGGCCTCATATTTGGACATCTGTAATTTTACACAATCTGCAGCAGCCTCGAGTTTAACTGTTATAATGGCCTATTAGTTGTAGCCTGAGGTAGGAAATTTCTGAGAATTATGAAGAATTTTCAGACATTTGGCACTTCAGCTTTGAAAACCTTGATAGCAGAAAGTTTTGAAAACTTACTTTATTTAAGGCAACAGAATAAAAATTACTGATTAATTATCTAATTTCTGAATTTCATTAATCTTTTAATAAATTTTCACTAAGGTACAACTAAATATGGTCCCATATTTCTACATTCTCTTGGCATCTCACTTTGGTAACAAGGAAAAATGTTTAAAAATGAATTGTCATCTACTATTACAGAACTGATTCCTTCTTTACATGGGCATTGAGATCTGGAATATGCACGTAGGTTCAGAAAGCCCGCTTGAAGAATAATTAACAAAGTTTTAAAATTACTACGTGAATTTTAATTACAACTATAGAAACCTTTGCTATTTTTAATTCAAGGCAGGTCACCAAGTACAACCAATCGAAAATGTAGCCATCAGAGAGCCTTCTAACCCTTTCTAGACTAACAAAGATGAACTGCACCTATAGAATGTATTGCGTTCTCTTACAAAGAAAGAAAAGAGAAAGATCCGCTCTGCAAGTCAGGTTCCTGTAGTGGTAGAGTCGTATTTAAAAATCTGACTTCCGAAAATAAACTTTTATTTTATAGATAAATATATTTGGTGTGTAGAGTGGTCAAATGATTGATTGCAGAAGGCCTGCTAAAAGCAACTCAACCACATTTTGTCAGGCCAGTTCTTAGGGAATGGCAGGTAGTTTGGTGATGTCTGCTTCCTCTTTCCCTACTTAGATTTAAGATTAAGAACTGACTTTTAAGCCATTTGTGACCAGATTAGGAAATACCTTAAAATGTTAGCTTCAGATACTGAAGTTCAAACAAATACCCAACGTGTATTATTACGAAGGCAACACTAAATGTTCTTATGCCTGATTATCATTATGGTTTGTACGGCATCAGTTCTCAAAGAGCTGCCTTGACTGCCCTTTACTGTGCAACCTTCGACACTAAGAATGCTCTCGGTGTCGTGTCTTTTGAAGCTCAGTGGGCACTAACTTCTCTCTCTGATGACTCATAAGATAAATGTTGTGTTTCACATAGTTCCTGAAAGAGAAAGAGAAAACATCATTTTTGCTTTATACAGTGATGCTTTTAAAAAATATTAGACATTTTAAAAGCCACCCTGGAGTTTGTAAAATTCTAGAGGTACACGGAGGTCATGTTTTGACGTTGAAGACCTTCCCTGTGATGTCTTAGAACACGAGTTTTTGTTGGATGCTGTCCAAGGCATATTTAGTTATCAAAAGAATTGCAAAGATGTCATAGCACAGTTTTACCTGAATTTCAAGTACAGTGTTATAGTTAAGCTTGACATGTGTCCACAAAAAAAATAATCGTCCACAAATCCTACTATTTCTCATTTTCATTGTAATACACAAAATGTTAATTGCTAACACTGGGGGGAAAATGAGTCATTTCAATCGCTTCCCCACCCCCATTCGTTGAGGTGTTTGCCATTTGTATCAATGTACTACCAGTTTCTGTGAAATGACTTTTTCTTGGTTTTTCTTCCTCTCCTTTTTTCCTTTTTTTTTACTTTCCTTCATTTCTTTTCCCCTCCTCTCCTCTTTTCCTTCATTTCTTTTATTCATTCTTTTTCTCCCTTTTTCCTTCTCTTTCCTCTCATCTTTCCTTCTTTTCTTTTTTCTTTCTCTTCTTTTCTTTTTTTCTTTCTCTTCTTACACTGTGTGATCCTGGCCTGGGGCCCAAGCAACTTTCTAAGACTATAATTTGCAAAACCATTTCTGATTTGCATTACTTTGAGAGACCTCCCTCTCTGGGAGTACCATACATTGTTGAAATCACAGATCTCAGCCATATAAAAAAAAATCTAAAAGGAAAGAGTAAGTTCCATAACTGAAATAACTAAGATAATGAACCATCATATTTTGAATTCACTGCCCAAAACAGTTTTTCTTTTTTTTGATATTAGAAATGAAATTATTAACATTGTAGAATGTTCTTCCCTCAGTTTATTGAATACCAGGCACCAGGAATGTTATATAAATTTATCTTATTGTTCAAGAATAGTGGTGGAAGGCCTTAACTCCAGATGTGAGAAAAAATGTTAAACAATAAAGAATATGATAATATTTTAGATACTTCATTCACTTTGACTTTGTCCTTAGAATATTTTACTGTAATTCCTATACGAAGACTATTTTCAGTAGTAAATGTAAAGTTAGGGCTCCAGGCTATTAGAACCTTACTCTGCAACAAAGAAATACCCTCCTAAGTTCACAGCACTCTGGACTTCAACATATGAAAGGAATATTTTAATTTCAAGTCTCTTTGCATTTAAAACATGTAATCATTTGCATCATTTCTAAATATCTTAACTGTAAAAGTGACAAATATACCTGACATTCATAGAAGAGTAAGACAGTGCTTAAGAGGGTGCGTTAGATGGTTAAGAAAAAGAGGCTACAAAGAACAGTGTTAGAGTGCAGATTTGTAGAGAATTATGTTTGGGGTTTGGAGGGAGTGATGTTGAATGAACTGTCGTAAATTCTAATGAAGTTATTCAGAACAGGATTTTCGAAGGCATTTAAAAATGCAGCTGAAGAGATTGTTGGAAAATCAGGGAAGTTGAAAGGCAAAGGAGAACTCATACCACCCTTGGACATGGTAGAGCTTTTCAGAACTAGAGGGGACCATAGGGATCTAGTCCAATCTTGCCATTCTACTGCAGTAAAATATTTTTCACATGCTCCCACAGATTTAAAAAAAAATTTCTCCATTTAAATGAATTTTACCTGTTGATCAACCAACAAAATGTCAGTATTTAAATTTTTTGCAAGACAGAACAAAATGCCATACAGAAATTTTAAAAGCATGATGGGAAAAGTAGGCAGAAAAGAGGGATGTGGGTGTGTCTAATGAAAAAAAAAATGTGTGGTACTATGGCAGTCATGCTTACGTAGCCTTCTAGTTTATGAAAGTACTTATTCCAGTTAACTGGCATATATTTTATCTTATTCCCATGATCAAAAAGGAAATCAAATATATCAGAAATCTGATGTTCTCCTTGAGGCAATTTAGCTAGAATTTTTGTTTTCTGGACTGATGTGAGCAGGCAGAAATTTGTGTTTCCTTACCAGTGCAGAGAGGTGTGAAAGTTTTTCAGTATTTGGCTATAAGGTCAGAAATATATGGAGGGGGAAACTCTTAAATTTAGCTATAAAATGAATTGCTTTCAACTAAAACGACTAATTGATCCAAGTCTATAGTATTATTCCTACTGGTGGTAACAATAGTAGCAATGGGCAAGTGATTAAGTTTTATTGGCCTTCTAGTTTGGGTAGACTGGGCAAACTCCTTTTTTGTTAAAAATCTCACTGGGGTAAATTGGGACAACCAGTTATCAGTTTAGGCTACACATTACCCACTAAGAAACTGGCATTCCAGGGAGTCCTTGAAGGCAAACCAATAGTTCAAATGGTTTGTTACTCAGATGAAAACTACCAATTTTCACATGAAATAAGAAAAATCCACCCACATAATTGTGAAACTGAATGGTAATGAAATTTCTGAGTAATTGGAAATGGCATTTGTATACTGATATTAATCCAAATGTCATTCCCTCCATATCTATCAAGGAACCACGTTTCCTCCCTTTTGTACTGAGAGACACAGTGACCTTGCTATCTATTTATCATCTTAAATTAGCATGAGGAGATAGAATATGTCAGATGAACCCATCAGTTTGCTTTACATATGTCATAAATAGGTAACCCAGTTTAAAATAAGGATTTTTCACTCCTCCTTGCCTTTTATTCTCCTCTTGTAATTCTTTCCTGTATCCTCATTCTCCCTCACAAGTCTTCAAGTATAAATACTAATATAAAGACTTCCATTTAAAGTACCATGTTACTTTTGACCGTGGTCCTTCCTGTTGCCATTGCCTGTCATTTGAATTTTTTAATTTTCTTGGATGAGGGATTGGGAAGAGAAAGCTTAAAAGCAAACAAACTTCTGTCCCTTTAAAATAGTCCATAATTCAGAGTTTTTCTAATTCGGATAAGCTTGCCCTACAGACTGCAAGCTACATATGAGTTGTGAACTCACTTTTTAATAGGCACTAGTATGTTCTAAAGGACTATTTTGTTTGTCCACTAGGTGGGAGGGTTGTACTTAGGTTTTTCTTTTTCTCCCAAATTAGAAATTAGATCTTGACTGTGCCATATCACAGATAGACTTGCGTATTTCATAGTCCCTTTCTCAACCAGACCTCCTTTATGAGTTTTTTTTTTGTTTGTTTTATCGAGGTATGGAAAGAAGTAAAGAGAAGAGGTACTTTGGCAATTGGTTCCCAGAGTTCTGTGCCTACTGTCTCTTTCCCTCTTTTGTCCTGTGAATTATTGAACCACATTTTGAGAAGCTTTTCTGACTACAGAACTTCCCTATGGTCTTTTTTAGCCCAAAGGTATAGTAGGTAGCTCATAGACACTAAAACACTCATAAGGTATGAATAACTACTATATCAAGTATTTTGAGGCCTCATTCACCTTTTAAATCTTAACTGAGCTAGTACTCTTAAGAAATGTATTTGTTATTTACATTAATTGCAACAGGACCCGGTACCTCTAGTTAACATAAGTATTTATTTATACCATGGGCAAATCTAAATTGTACCTATACTTAGCAAAAACCTGCATCAGGTTAACACTGTTAATTTCTAAGTTATTTTAATCAATTAGTATTGTCTGACTTCAAGACCCCATTTGGAGTTTTCTTGGCAAAGTGTGAGGGCAAGCAAAGTAGGATCTCTTGCTGTTTTGGTTTTAGTAGAATCAAGTGACTGGTTGAATCTTGCCTTTATCAACCAAGAATCTATACAAGGAGTAAAGTACAGAAACAAGAGTTTCTTTAACTAGGAACAGGGTATGTATTTGTATTGTTAATATGATTAAAGATCTTCCCCACCCATTAATGGGCCTACCCATTAAAGGGAGTTTGATTAGGGAAGCTTTGTAGCAAGGCCCACACCTTAATGAGGCACTGGTTTTCAAGGGTTGGGATACCCTCTGGCTCTAAAAAAGGTATAAGTACTCTGAGGTGAGTTTTTACTTTGGGGTTTAGTTTTCGGAAGAAGGTTTGTGTGCCAGATGAGACTCTGAGAAGCCGATAAGCAGCCCCCGTCCCCCCCGCCCCTTTGAAAACCCAGATGTTGGTGCTTCCCTCGTAACTATGGTCAGATAGTTGGACTAGTCCATTGATTTGTGATGTATGTATTGCTTACTGTTAGACAGTTTGGAAGCTCTGTCAGCTCATTTAGAGTTCTTTGTATTTTCTCTGACCTTTTGCCCTGAACTACCTGAATGATACATGTGCTTGATTAAAATGATTGTTAACCCCTCAAAAGTTGCCTTTCCTTTTAGAGAAGCAGATCAAAGAACCTGTGATGTCAGGCCCCCCTGTGTATGTCAGGGTGCTTACTGACACACAAAAAGTTGTTTGCCATTTCCTTCTGTAGCTCATTTTGCAGGTGAGGAAACTGAGGCAAACCCAGTTAAGTGACTTGCCCAGGGTCACACATCAAATAAGTGTCTAAGACTGGATTTAAACTCAGGTCTTCCTGATTTCAGGCTCAGTGCTCTCTCTACTGCCCTATCTGCTATATCCACTGACACTAGCATAAAAAAGAGATCTGTTATTGTATACCATAATAAGTCTGTTTTCATAGGCTTGGTTCATTAGTGAACCCTTTTGCAGGCTTTCAGACTAGACTATTGAAACTAGTGTGTGTTTGATTATTATGTATTGTGTACCCAGGACTAACCTGAGCATTCTTGGACAAACAGGTAGAAATCATCTCTTGACCCAGAGGGTTTCTAATCTAGTTATATAGCAGGCAATGAAACTAATTTGCATAGTACAAGCCAGTATATGAGTATTAGTTTGAGAAGTATAGAATATAAGTCCTTATAGAAACATAGACATAAGGATTGCATCTATGATTTTTGTTGGTATAGGGCACCTCTAAGCTAAAGAAACTCTCCACCAAAGTGGGTCAACATATTCCCTGCAATTTATCATCTTAGTTGCCTAGAGCAATGGGTCACAGAGCCACCATGCTTCATATTTGGGACTTAAACCTAGGCCTTGCTTACTTCAAAGCTAACTCTCTATACACTATGCCTCTTTCAGAAAGGAAAACTTATGGGCTGAGATTAGTTAGGGAAAGTTTCATGCAGGAGAAGAGGCTTGAACTGGGCAGGGCAGGACTGAATTGACTAAAGTCCAAAGGCTAAGTTCACAGGTGGCCTTTGAAGGAACTGGGACCCCCTTCTTTATAGGTTATCAAACAGAGGCTCAATACCCACTTAGGTACATTATGGTAAAGGTTCCTTTCCAGTATTGGTTGAAAAAGAGCCATTAAAGTCACATCTGACTCTTAAAATTCTGTAACTTTGGGAAGGTGCAATGTCAATGGAAGCCGAGGAAGAAAAGTGAGAATCGTCAATACAGCTTCTACAGCAGAGGGGTTGAAAGGATGAGAAGTGGAGAAAAACACTTGGGTTTGGCTAAGGGGGAGTCATTGTAACCTTGTTTTCAATTTTGAAAAAAGGACTATATTGACATTTCAGAAGATAGTCCTGAGACCAAGTTACAGGAAAGATGTTTACTCAACTCATTCCTGGAACTTTTTCAAGTTGTTTAAAGTTGTAAGGAACATTTAAGGAAGATTACATTTTGTAGGACTTATGGGGTTGGGAATTGTAGAAGAAATGTTGAAAAGTCTTTTCAGTCTTCATAGTCAACTCCACCTATGGGATTAACTATTTGGTTCCTTCGGAACTGAATTGACTCCTTTCAGAAGCGTCACTATAGCTGCTGTCTATTACAATGGCTACTGATACCATTTCATTGTTACCATTTTGCCTTTTTTAAAAAAAGGAACTTTAAAAAACAGAAACCTATTCATTTCCTCCCTTTTACTTACTCAAGAAAATATATTCTTACTTTTTTTTTCATATTTAAAGAACTAAAGAAGCCTCCAGAGAAATCACAAGATTTTTAAATATCCTTTCACTCAGCCATTTAATTTTATAATCTTAGTACTGGAAAGGATTGTAAAGGTCATCTAGAATAAACCTACCTGAAGCATAAAAACCTATGACAACATTCCCAACAAGTGGCTGTTCCATTTTGACTTGAAGATCTTCAATTGTGGTAGTTATTTAAGCATTCTCCAAGCTTTGATGAAATAGCCACCATGTGCAAAGCACTACACTTTGCCTATGTTTGTTATTTAACCTTTCGTTTAACAGATGACCCTATAAATTCTTCCAAGAGAAAGGAGAAAGGCCTTTTTTTCGCACCACTTCTAAGTCAGGTAATGCTACTTTCAAGTTTGAAATTTATTTAAACCAGTCTACTAAAGCTTCTATTTATTCTGACTCCCTAAACTTAAAGCATTATTAACTGGGATATTTTCGCACATGTTAAAAAGAAATCTTGGCATTTCTGTTAAAGTTGCTTTGTTTTGATGTTCTCAGAGATTTCTAAATTTTGGCTGGGATATAGATTAGCAACAGAGGTACCAAAATCTTTGCAGTAGTTCCAACACTGGGAAGGAAGCAATTACATATGGTAGTGTTAGTTCCACCCAAAATAGGAAGAAAACTTCATAGGAGATGGAAAAATTAAGACAGGAGAGCTTCAGTGTCTCCCAGTTCTTCTGAAAACTTAGAAAGTTCACTTTACAGAAGGCTATCTGGTCTCATTCCATAAGTGTCATGCTGATTTTACAAATCTTTGAAAGACAAAACAGAAATTATGCACTAGATGATCTCAGTCCATAGAGACTATCCTAAATCAATTCCTTATCTATTATTCATTTACCAGTCACATGTTGGTAGAGAGAAAGGGTCAAACATTAATACTTACGATTTTGCCATTTCCATGGATATTTGTTCCAAAGAGCATCCCTTTGTTTCCGGGATAAACAGAACAACAAAAACCAGTGCAGCTAGACTCATTATTGTGTAAATAAAGCACACCCATGGCAGACCAATAAGTTCTACAAGGAACACACAGAAAAGCTGATTAATTCTTGTGTTATGTTCATCCCTTCATAACTATAGGCAATTCTGATTTTAATCATATTAATGATGACCAGGGAAACAGGAATCAGGAATTCTAAGGTCAGCCACTATCCAAAGGTTTAAGTTCTACAAGGAACACACAAAATTCTTCTGTTATACAAACCACTTCATAAATAATATGCAATCCTGATCTTAATCATACTAATGTTAACTAGGGAAACAGGAATCAGGAATTCTGAGATCAGTCACTTATCCCAAGGTTGAATTTTCCTGAACTACACACCCTAACAACTTTCCCTTAGGGAAGGAATTAGTAACCTGGTTGCTATTGCAATTCAGTCTCAATGCCAGCATTTTATATTGGATTTTAAAGATGCATTTTAACAGTGTTTTCTTTTTTGGAAGAAGCTCATACTTATTTATCCAAAAAATCAATTCATAGCGTCTAATAGGTCATTTAAAATGGCTATCACATGTATTCATAATAGCTGTTTTTCTAGGTTCAGGAAGAGAAGGTATATGGCTCACAATGAAAAGATACCAAATTACAACAATGTATTAGCAAGACCTGGGACCCTCATGGTTATTGTTCATTTTTTTATTGTCTTTTAATTGAAGACACAGTCTGATACTTCCTCTAGTCATTTCCAACCAAATCCACTGACCACAGAATTTTTCAAAGTTGGAAGGGAATCTCAATAGTCATGTAAGCCAAGCCAAGGCCAAAGAAGAACCCCAATTACAACACAGTGGATAAATGATTATCCAGCTTTTGCTTGATGACCTTCAGCTAGGGGATGCCCCAAAACAACCTACTGATGGGAATGAAGCTGCAAAAACTGATTGGAATATGACCCACAAATTTAAAATGTGTACTTATAATGTGCTCTTCTTCCTTGAGTCTTGTAATACTACATTCCAATTATTTTATTAATTTTAATTTTTACTCTCTTTTTAAATCTTCAGTATATTTCTCTAACCTTCTATTCCCATCCACTTATCTTCTTCTCTTGTATGTTTTTCCCCTAAAATAATAAAACCCTAGAAATTTATAACGATTGAAAAGGACCATTGAGACCATCTAGTCCAGCTTCCTACTATTCAGAAATCTTTTCTACAATATCTAGTCTCTGTTTAAATATTTCTCATGATGGGATACAATAATAGTAATACAATCCATTTCATTTATAGCTATAATTTTTACAAAGGTCTCTTATTTTTACTCAAAACCCACCTCCTTACCATTTCTGTTTATTGATATCTTCTGAATACAAATACACAGTAAATCTAATCCCTTTTCACATAACAGGTCATTAGATTATTTTAAGAGATCTTACACCCTCCCCCATCTCCCACTTCAACGCCTGCCAATGTTTGTCCTCTTCCCTATCCTCACCTTCACGCTCACTCTCCAGGATAACTATTCTCAGTCCCTTCAACTGATTGTAATAGGACATGGTTACTAGACTCTTTAAGATGCAGCTGGATGGCACAGTATCTGTCAAGCCTGGTGTCAGGAAGACTTTTCTGAGTTCCAATCCAGCCACAGGCACTTATTAGCTGTGTGACATAGGCAGGTCACTTCCACCTTTTCTTCAGTTTCATCATCTATAAAATGAGCTGGAGAAGGAAACCGCTCTAGTGTCTTTTCCATGAAAACCCCAAATGGGATCACAGAATGACTCAACAACAACAAAACTAGATTCTGTACTATAATCTAGATAGACTCTGGTTTGTCACCATCCTTTTTAAAACTTCTTAAAAATCTAAAATTAAGCATTATAATGAAGATGTGTTCTAACCAACGTACAGTACGGTGAGACTACTATCACCCTTCTTTTGGAATCTGTACTTCCTACTAATATAGCTCAATACCACACTAGCTTTTTGGCAACAATGTCTCATTGGTGGATTTTATTGAGTTTATAAGTCAATTTATAAGCCTTTGGTTTTTTTTGTCACATGAACCGCTGTTAATCCAGTGATATTCAGAACCCAAGTACAAGACTTCACATTTATCCTTGGTAAATAGTATCTTGTTAGTTTCAGCTAATTTTCCATTTTCCAATCTCTCGAGGTCACTTGATAAACAAGATCTTTTTGAAATTTGAGTCTATTAGCCAGCACCTTAGCTCTCCCTCCCTGCACTTTCTATTGTTGTGTTTTCTTTCCTCTTTTTCCATTCTATCCTTTCTTTTTCTCTTTTCCACTCCACAAACAGCTGACAGGTATGAGAAAGGACAGTCAGGGTAATATACATGGGAGGATCTGGTCAGAGGGAATGACCAGTTCTTTTGCTACTTCACTTTCTGACTTTAGAAATGGCCTCTGAGAGCCTTAACCAGGTCAGGGCAACCACAATGTCCTGTTGAACAGATATAGGGTAGGACTAACCTTGAACATTAATGGTTGAACACTGTGGACCCCTTCTCAGAATGCTTTTAAGCGCACAAAATAAAATACTTAATACTACAAAGGAAATCAATTATCTTGAAATAAAAATGCAATTTTTTTCCAGTCAAGTTTCATGGGACTTCTGGAATCTATCTCTTGGGGGTAGACACCAGGTTAAAAATCCATGTCTTAGAAAGTCTTGGGGCTTTCCCTCCTTGCTCATCTGTTTGTTTTTGAATCAAGAGACCAGGAACTATGGCTGATCCAAAAGAAACCAAAATTTCAATATTGTAGCTGAAACAATGCTAGCCTTGAAATCAGAAGTTGGAATCAGGAGATCAAAGCCTTGCTTGGCCACTAATTCAGGGCCCCTTTCTTCTCTGTTGAAAAATTTAACAGTTAGAGAAGGTCCCTTCCTGCTTTCACCATCCACGAGTCTATGAGATTTGACCTCAATTTAACCCTAGGTCATCTCAGTTCCAACTTCAGTAAAAGCTTAATGAACCATCTTCTCTGATCTTGGCCAATAACTTCCCTATTCTAAAGGCCACTTCTATAAAATGAAGGAGCTGACCTGATGATCTTTAAAACCCTTACCAGCTCCAATATTATACTTTGAGAGATTTAAGGGGATTGGCATCAATCACCTTTTAGCCCCCTTACCAACAGCAGAGATCTATTTTATTTAAGTCTTACCATTCCATTTTTCTCCCCCATAATCAGGTTTCTTAGATGCCAAGTGGAAAGAAGCAACTAACCTTAGCCTGTAGTTGTCAAGAATAATTAGTTAAAACAGGAAGCTACCATTTCTTGGAGGAAGGAGAGTAGCCCCTCAAGAGAAGCCTTGTGCTAATCTGGGGGCTCTATTTTCCCCCACCAGGCAACTTGTCAAAGACTCCCCAGTTGAGGATGGCTTCCACATCCATTGTCTCTGGGCTGCCTGCCCTAGTGATAGGACCCCTAATTATGGCTCTGTAAGATCATAAAGGAATTTACTTCTAAAATTCATTAGCAGGGGCTCAAAATCAGACATTGAGGCCCAGGGCACAGTTTGTTGTTGTTTTTTTAATAACACAGATAGTTAATATTCAGAAGAACTGCTTCACTGACTTGGGACTGGGAGATGGGGAAGGTCCATTTTTTTTTATGAAAAATTCAAAATATGCCTCACAAAAAGAAGACAAAGGTTCCTTACCAGTTACAGTCAAAAATGTCAGTGAGACAAGGAGATTGATGCCCCAATTCATGCTAGAAGTTAAAGCCATTGCTCTTCCTCTAATTCCACCAGGAAAAATTTCACTGAGCACCAGCCAGGGCACTGAAGCACAGAAAAAAATGGTGAGAAAAGAAAACAAGAAACCGTGTTCCAATGAACCAGTTGGATAAACATAATTTTGATTCTACTTTTATGTAAACTGAATTCAGCAAACATTTATTTTAATATATTTTTATTTATTTAACTATTTCCCAGTTACATGTGAAAAAACATTGATTTTTTTTTATTTTGAGTTCTAAATTCTCCCTGCTCCTACCCCTTCCTTACCCACCCCTTCAGAAAGTAATATAATACTCATTTTAAATAAGTCATACAAAACATATTCCAAGTTTCAAAAGAAAATACACACTGAAAAAAACAAAAAAAAAGAGTAAGTTTAGAAAAATATGGTTTCATCTCTACTCAAGAGTTCATCAGTTCTCTCTCTAGAAGTAGATAGCATTTTTCACTATGGTCCTTTGGAATTTTCTTGGGGCACTCACTGTATTGCTCAGAATAATAAGTCTTTCACAGTCGATCATCCTTCCAATATTGCTGTGTACAATGTTCTTCTGGTTCTGATCATTCATTTTGCATCAGTTCATATAAACCTTCCCAGGTTTTTCTGAAGTCCATCTGCTCATCATTTCTTATAGCACAATAGTATTCCATTATATTCATATACCACAACTTGTTCAGTCATTGTCCAATTGATGGACATCCCCTCAATTTCCAGGTCTTTGGACATACTATTGTAAATATATTCTTTGCCTTTTTTCTTTAATCTCTTTGGGATACAGATTAGTGGTATTCCTGGGTCAAAGGGTATGCAAGGTTTCATAGCCAAGCAAACATTTATTAAGAATCTAATATATGCCAGATTCTATGCTAAGCTGTAGAATACAAAAAACAAGGAAGAAAACATTCCTTGCCCTCCAGAAACTTATCCTTCTATTGGAAGGATACATAATATACCATAAATAGTGCACACAAAGTATATACATATATACTCACACAGTAATCAAATATAATTTCCAGAGAGATGACTAATAACTGGGTGCATTAGGAAAGTTTCTGTGTAAAAAGTGACTAAGTGGAGGTAAGAGAAAAGTACATTTTTATATGGAAGATCATATATGTCTGAATCCAAAGGTGAGAGATATATTGTGTATTTAGCACAGTACCTGGCACATATAAGTGCTTAAGAAATAATTGTTGTACTAAGAAGAACTACAAGGCCAATTTGACTGGAACCTAGAGAGTATGAAGGGGAGAATTATTAAATAAGCATGGATAAGTAGGCAAGAGTCAACTTGTAAAGGGTTTTAAATGCCAGACTGGGGAATTCGTATAATTTGGATCATTTACTCTTCGGTCTACCTTTATAATTCTCCTTTTTCTTTGATATTTTCCCTATAAGAAGGGGGTGGGGTGGCTGAGAAGGAAGATGAAGTAATTCCTGCAAAAATAAGGTTCTTGGTCTGTCATTATTTTCATGAAATGATAAGACAAAACTGAGGTCAGTGCACCAAGAATCTTTCTGATTCTCCTCTTTGTCTACTAAACAACACCAGCAGTGTTCTGGGTTCGAGCTCTTCTAGAGTTCTCATTTTTTTTTATGGTGCTGATTTTTTTCACATTTATTTATTTTATTTTTAATTTGTGAAATAAAACAAGTATTTCCATAAATTAGTATTGTAAAAAAAGATGATTGCCAATGCAAATGTAAATCGTCTACAACTTGCTATTCTATTCTTTTTCACTATATAATATTTATATATATATGTATATAATAAAAGTTGTGTCAATTTCTTTTTTTCTTTCCTCTCCCTCTCCCTCACTCTAGAGACCTTTAGACCCAAATATGTATATAAATGTAAAACTATTCTATACACATTTCTATTTATCATTTTTTTCTCTGGAGGCAAATAGTATCTTTCTTCATATGTTCTTTATAGTTAAATTGGATATTTATAATAGTCAAAATGACTTACTCATAGTTTTCATTTTTGCTTTAGCAATTAATTCCTCTTCACATTTTCCTACAAAAGGTATACCTGGAGCAAAAGATATGAAGTTTGCAAGCGCAAGGCAATGCATTACTTATGAATAGAACTAATAATCAATAAAAATTTATTAAGTGCCACTGTCACTGTGCTAAACACAGAGTAGGCAAACCAATACCTTTATTTTTCCAGTCACCTAAACTTGAAACTTTCAAATCATCTCTGACTTCTCCTTCTCTCTTGCTCTCCATAGTCAAAAAGTCCGGCCAATTTTGCCTTCTCCAAGTCTTGTGCATTTCTCCCTTTCTTGCTATTCTCACTATTGCTCCCAGTTCAATTTACGTTTTTATCACCTTATATTTACAAGGGAACTATTGCAACATTCTGTGTCTCCAATCTCTTTTCTCACTGTTCTCTAATCCATCCTGTACCTCACAGACATAGTAAGCGCAATTTAATCATACAACATATTTGTACCATTACTTTTTATGCTATCTCATGTAAAATCAGATCACATTTCTGGAGAACATTACTGTTTACAAAGTGCTTTCTTAATAACTTTGTCAAGTAGGTAGTGCAAACTCTACACTCTGCACAAACTCTACAGACCCAAAGTCACGTACTGAATCATCTCAGGCTTCTGCTCTGAAACAATTTCAAATACGTCTATTTTGTGACGAAGTATTATTATTTTGGTGTTCTATGATATCAATATAACATTGATTGAGCAACTAGCCTTCATAGTCTTACCTTTACTGAAGTGACCTACAGGAAGAACAGATATTAAAATATAACTCTATTCTGACTGAGGTGTTTTAAAATAACTGGAAATTTGGGGAATGCAACTACAGGACTTAACTTTTACACTAAGACATTAGCATTTGTATTATGAAGATTTTATATTGTTATTTAACTGTGTGTGTGTGTGTGTGTGTGTGTGTGTGTGTGTGTGAAGTTCATTAAGGGTAGGAACACAATGTTAGAGTTCTCTGCATCCCCACAGCATCCAAGTGCTATGTACATGAACAATTGCTGAATATAATTGAGCTTAAAAATGATTAGAGGATGGTGTTACATTTAAGATTAATTTTCATTCACTATTTCATTTTTGGAGTCTAAGAACCTACAAATACAGGGAAAATAGGAATAGGAAGTTGTTAAAGCCTAGCTCACAATTAGTAATTTCCCCCATGATTATACATGGAATGACGATGTGACCATTCTTTACTTCTAGCTCAAGGGAAATAGGCAGGAGATAGAGGGAGGGAGGGGGCAAGAAATAGGAAATGTAGAGGAGCTAAGTGCTAATTAACTCTTCCTTTTCTCCACTTCACCTTGTGTTGAGTCATACTGTTCCTTTAATTGAATCCTTTACCTTGACAAAGACAGCATATTCAGTTTATAGAAATCTCTTCTAGTAGGAAATTTCCCATTTCAAAGTGGAAAAGACAGAAAAAGGGAAGGAATGAGGGAAAAATTATTTTATAATATTTTTGAAATGTTTCTGTGCATATCAAAAGATACATGAATAAATAAATAAAATATCTGCTCTTACAAAATAGAGACTAATATATTCCCTTCAAAGAACGAAAATCAAATTTGACTAAAATTGTTGATGAATTAAAGACACATCTACATGTTAAATTGTTATTTGTAAATTCTCAAACTAAAACCAAAAGAGGTTTTCCCATATTTGAGTCATTTCAATCATAGAAGATACTAACATGAAGGTTAAGGAGGAACAATCTCTTCATTTAGTTAGTGGAAAAACAATTTCCCATATTTGCATTTTAACTCATCTGTTTTTGGAAAGAAAAAAATAAGAATATTTTTCAGAAACATCCAGTGTTAAGGCATATTTCATATTTCCTGAAATAGCAAAAACATTTTTTAAATAACAAGAAGCAGTTGTCCTATAATCTTTTTTCTCTCCAGCACTGATTCTTTTCACTGTGTCTGCTCCTCCAAAGTACCTTTCAGACAATCTAATCCAATTCAATTCAAAAGGCATGCATTAATGTACTTAATATGTACAAAAGCATTGTACCACACATTGAAAATATAAGGACATAATGAAAAACCAGCCCTGTCCTCAAGAAACCCACATTCTACTAGAGAATATAACATGTAAAAGGATAAAAACACATATGTTCATTTGAGGAGGAGGGAGACAGTACCAGCAATCAAGGTAATTAGAACTGTCTCCCCATGTTCTAGATAAGGAGACAACTTAGATGACCTAGGAAGTCTTGTTGGTATAGTACAGAAGAGAAGGTTGGATGGAAAAATCCCAGAGTCTAAGGTTCAAATCCTGATTCTGCTACTTATGTGTGCTCTTGGGCAAGGTATTTCTTAACTTTTCTGGACTTCAGTTTCCTAATCTGTAAAAATAGCTAGTGATACAGCCGTTGTGAAAACACCATGAAAGAAAAAGAAAGTGTTCGTTCCTCTTGATGGAAGAATACCACTTCTTGGGTATATATCCCAAGGTGATCAATCACAGCAAGAAAAGACATACATATTGCAAAATATCCATAGCAGCACCTTTCGTAATAGCAAAACCAGACAAAAACTGGAAACAAAGTGGGTACCCATCAACTGAGAAATGTCTGAAATGAATTAATGGAATGGAATGTAGCTGTGCTGTAAGATGGAAAACATGGGAAGATTTGTATGAATTGATTCTGACCAAAGAAAGCAAAACCAGGAGAAAAATAAAGATAGTGACTAGACTAGGAGCAATATTTAATAATCTTTCAGCTATATAAACTGGACTAGTTTTCCCTTAAAAGTCAATGAAACCAACCTCATTCAAGACTTCTTTGGTTCAGGGGATTCTGACTTATCCTATGAACATTGCTTCCTGGTCACCTAAGTATAAAAGCCCATCTGTCAACAGCATTTATTAAGAATCTCTTACTGATTGGGATCTCCATCATCAGACAGGCAGACACAAGGGAGCTGCCTCTAATCAACTGAATCAGTGTTGTATCTTGGCTTAATATTCTTTCATGCTATGGATAAGTAAGCCCCTTTTGTTAAATTTTAGATTACTTACAGGTGTCTTATTATGTTTAATCCTGAACCACCATATCAGGCTGAGTCAGGTATGGTCTAGAACAACTATGATATTCCATTTTTGTATCCAGACTAAAGATTAAACTTACTTCCCTCCCTTTAGTAAAGAAACAGTTGATATGGGTGCATGAATATTGTACATACTGAAAGACACAGTTGACATATTGGTTGGTATTGATGAACTGGTTTTTGTTGTTTATAAAAGAAAGTTTTGGTAGTTGGGAAAGTGATTATTGGAACAATTATTGGTATTGAAATACTGGAATAATTTTATTGGTATAAAAAATGAAAAGCAATAAGCTATTTTAAACATAAACATGACCTAAGTATGGCTTCTCTCAAATCCACCTCAAGTTCAAAACCATCTTGGGGCCAACATTCACTCAAAACTACAGCGTACAAGCTTCCATCCATATTTTTCTTTTATCAACAAGATCAAAAATTAGATCAAAGCAAAAGACATTTAAATAAGTAGAATGGAAACTGCCTCTTCTACCCCTCAATATGCATAAAGGTTCCTCATCTCACAGATTCCTATACCACTGGGGAGACGAACATGTATGGCCAGGAAAGAGTTTTACTCATAGGGATCATGCATAGATAGCTAAATCAACTCATGCTCCAAAGGTTGTATCCCAGCTGTGATCCCTCTCTGCTCCGATGATGCACTTGCTCATCCCCAAAGGACTGTGGATGTCAACTGCTAGCTAAGTAAAATATTGAGCTGCAGGCTACTATTTTTCTTCTTTGCTGCCATTTGCTGGTCTTCACCAGCTATTTAGACTCCTCCCACATGGGGGGTGGGAGTGGGAATCTATTGACTCTTTTAGCTCATAATCCTAAAGATTAGCTCAGTTCTTTATAATTAAGAACCAGGCTATAGCCAGGCAGGAGAACTGTTAGGCTTCTGGAATTCCTAATTTTTTTTTTAACATCTTTGCTCCTGTCTAGTCTACTACATGACTTAGAGTTAGAAAATTTCTTTCAACTCATTTGTAATTTTACCAAACTAATCTATACAAATCCCACCCCAACAGAATGACTGGAAGAGGGTGATGACACTTAGCTTACTTCTCTATCAATTACAAAATTTTTGTCCTCTCTATCAATGAAATGATAAAAACAAAATAACAAAAGGGTGGGACTAGATGATCTCTAAGGATGGTTCAAGATCTAAACCTTAAATAACTTTTCCAAGGTCACATTTTTTGTATAGTTACAGGGCTCGGGAAAAAAAAAATTCTGTTCATCTGATTCTCTCCTTTGATGATGTCACACTACTTCCTCGCTTCCTTTATCTTAAAACTGGGATACTGGCATCCCCTTCATCTGGAGGCAGAGAACTTGAGGTCAAATCTTGCCCTGATGCCAAAGGTCTGCATGACTTAGCTCAGTTAGCTTCCCTGGGTCTTATCCTCATGCCTCAGTTTCTCCAATATTATATGACTTCTGATTATCTCTTCCCACTCTATGATCCATTTGTCAGGTCAAGCACTTTTCTCACAAATAGACCTATTGGGATTAGTGTTAGGGCTTAGGGTTAGGGTTAGGTTAGTAAACTAGTTCAAGGCATTCCTATATGCCAAGAAGCTATAATTTCTTAGTAGGGGAAGTAAGTAGTGGCAAATATTCACTCAGAATTGTGTTGTACCACATCATGAGTCAATGACTCTTTAGACCAGATATAAACTAGCCAATTGTTCTTTCAGTAGTTCTTCCCAGAAACTCTTCCTATCAACATGCTCTTTCATTTCAGTTATGCTAAACCATAAACTGCATAAAATAGCATTCACCCAAAATGGAATTTAAGCAAAAGGAAAAAAAAATCTCTTAGGCTTTGAGGGTTGGAAAGGAAAACAAGCATTGAGAATAGATACATTGGATTGATTATCAATTACACTCTAAATTCCATGTGGGCAGCAAAGGCTAATATGTCAGCACTGTGGCACATTGGAAAGTCTTTTGAAATCAGAGGATCTAGGTTCAAATCCCGGTTCCCTACTCACTATGTGATCTTCTCCTCCCTAAGGCTCGATTTCTTCCTCAGTAAAATGAAATGGTTGGTCTAGATTAAGAGGAGTCAAATGTGCAGGCTTTAACTAGCAGCCCACAAAACTCTTGCCCAAATTAGATTAAAATGTAATAGTGAACAAAATAAATAAAACTACAACATAGATAATGTTAATTTGTGGCTTTCTAAGTCAATATGATGCCTTCAGGGATCCATTTCTATTTGAGTTTGTCACCACTGACCCAGATGACTTCTGGGATCTTTTCCAGGTCTAAATCTGTGAACCTTTAACTAAACTTCTTAACTTCCCTATTATGTAACATAGTACATATTAGGCCCTTAATAAGAACTGCTATCAAATTAAAAGAGGGAGTATCACATAATAGATCAAGGGCTGGAGTAGGCATTAGGAAGAATTGCCTAAGGTTCAAATTCTGTTCCAGAGACACAAACTGTGTGACTCTAGAGCAATCACTCAACTTTTCTGAGCATCACTTTCTCTATCTGTAAAATAGGGGTGACAACAGAACCCTACTTCACAGGGCTGTTGTAAAGATCAATTGAGATGATGTGAGACAAGTATTTTACCAACTCCAAAATCTCTACATAAATTGAGCTTTGGTGCTATTAATGAAATTAGGTTTAATGTGATGAATCACAATTTTAGGTTCCAAGAGTTAAGAGAAAACGTAATTCATGCCAGAGCAAACTCTGAGATACATATGATGTAGCTCTGAATGTTATTCCTCTCTTCTCACATCCTGGAGTAAAGCAACTAAGTAAATTTCCAAATTAGAACCTGCTGTTCTATGACCCTGTACTTGTTTGTTATAGTCTCAAACTACGCAACTTCATGTTCTCAATAGTCCTTTGGAAAATCAAGAATTCTTTTGAGATAAAATCCTAAACAAAAGATTTTAAAGTAGATAAACTCCCTTCTAAAATAAAAATGACTATTTTTATTCCAAAAGAGGATTTTGCAAGACCTCATTACTTCTTTATACTATATTTATTCTCAGCATCTCTTCCTATACGTATTTTTTCTAAATTTTGGACTGACTCTCCATAGCTAAACAAGGTATTCAGTACAAGTGTTAAGACTAGGATCGAATCTTTAAAATATTTTTTAAAGTTCTAAGAATCACTAAGTAGTTACGCAATAAAGTGTTCCAGATCATTTCATATCTAACTCAGGAAACAGGGGGGAGAAGGGAGTAGAGAAGGGGAGAACATGACCACTTCGTGTGAGCTAACTAACCTGATGTTCTTTGCTATACACAGACATAGATGATAGACATAGGGTGCCCAATACGCTGCCTAAGATCATAAAGGATTCCTTCAATTTTAGCAAATTAAATATAAAATTACTCCCTCCTCAAATTTGTCTAAAGTACTTTGTCTGGCTCTCTCCACTTTTTTTTAATCACATCCTACCTTTTGTCACATATATATATACATATATATACACACACACATACATATATATGTATGTATATACATATATACACACATACACACATAGAGATGTATATACGTATATGCATATGTGTATATGTGTGCATATACATACTCACATGCAGATATATACAAATACATATATACATATTTGTGTCTGTGAATATTTGTGTATATGAGATGTGTATGAATACATGTATATACACATATATGTATATAGGTATACATGTGTACATATGGCTACAGTTATCTATACACATCTCATATATACACATACATAGACATAGACACAAATTTGTATATATGTGTGTATAATATATATGTGTGTGTGTGTGTACATATACATATATATATATATATATATTTCTCTCCCACTAAGTTATTAGCCCCTGTATCCCCATATCCCCTCCCCAGAGCTTTGCACATGGTAAACGTTTAATCAGAGAGTGCAACTCCGATGCGCTGGCCATGTTGTTCAAATGCAAAACGTATGCTTGCCAAAAAGACTATTTTATGGAGAACTTGCATGGGGCAGGCGATCTCATGGTGGCCAGAAGAAACAATACAAGGACACTCTCAAGGTCTCTCTTAAGAACTTTGGATTTGATCGTGGGACATGGGAGACAGTGGCATAGGTCTGCTCAGCATGGTGTGCCCACATCAGAAAGGGTGCTGTGCTCTATGAGCAAAGCAGAATTGAGACAGCACAAAGTAAACACAGGATGCACAAATTTGGGATATCCACCCTAAATATTAACATGGACTATCTGTGACCAACCTGTGGTAGAGCATTCTGAGCTCATATTGGTCTGATCAGCCACAGTTGGACATGCTGAAACTTGACTTTATCATGGTGATGTCATTTTGGTCCTCTTCAAAGATGAAGGACAGCAACCAACCAAGTGGAATTAGTAACAGAGACTTGGCAACAATGTAGCAACATACATTATAGATTTGCTTTGTTCATTTAGGAAATTGTTTTCCAACACTAAATCCATGAAGCTAATAGCTCAGAAAATGCTACCCCCACCCCCCAATCTTAGCTTGCTGATTCGGGTCCAGGACGAGGGCCAATATTAGTAAGGGCTGCTCCATTTCTGGGGTCTGTTTATTCCAAGAGGCTGAGAAAGCTCTAGAAGCCTACAGGTTTCTACAAATTCTGATCCCTGAAACTTCACAAGCTACCTTGGGGTTTATGAGCTAGATTTCTTTTTTAAGGACCATGCCTTAAACCCAGATCACTGACTCTCAGTGAGTGGCCAACAATAGGGCCCAGCCCAAGCCTCCCTTGGTTATTGTTTGGGCTCCAAAGGCTCAAATAAGTGTAAATAGCAATGGTCTTTGTTTTGTTCAGAAACCCTGAGGGTCTTCCCCAGCCAGATGGATTTTTTTTTTTAAACTAGATAAGAGGCCATTCTCTGCCTCATTTCTTACCTAGCCATACTCACTGGATGGGTGTTGCCTCACACAAACTGAGACCTGGGAAAGACCTTAGCTTAGTAAGACCAAGGTCCCCCACAGCACAGTCCAAACCATCTCTAGTCATACTGATGTATGTCTTTGCACTGGACCCAAATGGCTCTGGAGGAGAAACTAAGACTGGTGACTTTGCATATCCCTCTCTCACTTAAATCCAATTCACTCGCAAAGCATGGCATCACCTCCCCAGTGTCATAGTCTTCTTCAAGAGTGAAGGACAAACAACAACCAGATTTCACTTCACATTCAGAGGAAAGTTCAGATGACATATTGAGGAGGCTGGGTCCTACACTGACCCATACCTTCAGACACACCCTAACGCCAACTAAACCCTAAATCCATAACTTTCTGGAAAATTCTTTTGAATGCCAGAACACTCTCTGGCCACACATTTACACACTCTAAACTTGTTCTACATTGAGGGTCTACAGAAATCAGGTGAGATGACATGAAGTTTGCTAGTCTGGTTGACTCTGAGGGCATGGACCTTGCTATAAGACTATAATGATTGATGAAGCTATCATAGATTCAGAGCTTAACGGGATGGTAGGGGCCATCTAGTCTAATCCCCTCATTTTGTACATGAGGAAAATGAGATCCAAAAAAGTGAACTGATTTGTCCACAGTCATCAGGCAGTCTGATTTCTTTCTACTGCAACGGAGGCATTATAATGGCAGAGGAGAGTTGGAACAGGAATTTTATGTTAGCCTTCTGTTCTTTCTCCTTTCTTCCTTCCACAATAGCTGATATTTTTGTGGTTATTTAGTTGTTCCAGACGTGTCCACGACATGTTCCTGACCTCATTTGGGGTTACCTTGTCAAAGATACTGGGGTAGTTTAACCATTTTCTTCTCCAGCTCATTTTACTGATGAGGAAACTGAGGCAAACAGCAATAAATAACTTGCTTAGGATCACACAGCTAGTAAGTGCCTGAGGTCAGATTTGAACCTTCCTGAGTTCTGGCATTGTACGCTATCCACTGCACCACCTAGCTGCCCTAGTATATATTTACAGGAACACATTAAGGTTTGTAACATGCTTCCTTTGCATTATTTCATTTGATACTCACAACACCTCTGTAAGATAAGTGCTGTAGTATTCTTGTCATAATTTTACAGCTAAGGGGCGTTACCTCACTCCAAGTGAGAACCTGAGAAGGCCTTAGCGTAAAAGAGCTATCTATCTCCAGTTGTCCTGATGAATATCTGACTACTGGACCCAGATGGCTCTGGAGGAGAAAGTAAGGCTGGTGACCTTGCACAGGCCTCCCTCACTCAAATCAAAGTCAACTGTAAATCATATCATCATTTCCCTGATGTCATGATGCTTGCTGGAAACACACACAATACAGCTAAGGAGGCTGAAGGAAACCAGAAGACTTCCTTAGGTTGACCTAACTCAAAGTATTTAGGTGGGACTCCAACCCAAGACTCACTTGACTCTAAATTCAATGCTCTGTCCAATACACTGTAATGTCTCTCCTCTATGGTACTCCTTTGTTAGGGCTGCTGCCTATTTCTCCATTAATTCTCCCACAAATGCTCTTAAGAAATTGATAGTGGTAGAAGAAAGGGTCAAGAATCGATCAATATCAACGCAACCTAGCATTTCCACCTGAGTAGTTAAGCTGTAGTTAAGAAGGCTATTATATCACCACCATAGTTTTCTCTCACTAACTGCAGAGTGACCCTCCAATAAATGACTTAATCTCTCTTAAGTTCCTTAACGTTATTCTTCTTTAAGGTAATAGCTGTGAGACAAGAGAGTTGTTTAATAAGTTAATACTGGTAAACACTTTGAGCTCCCAAGATCAAAGATATTTCACTGTAACCTGTTTTTGGAAGAGAATCTGAACTTGTTTTTTCATCAGTGTAGAAAACTCCTGAAGCAGTCGGGTGGTGCAGTGGATAGTGCGTTGAGTATGGAGTCAGGAAAACTCATCTTTCTGAACTCAGATCCAGCCTCAGATACTTATTAGCTGTGTGACACTGGGCAAGCCATTCAACCCCGTTTACCTCAATTTTCTTATCTGTAAAATGAGCTGAAGAAGAAAATGGCAATTCACTCTCTTATCTTTCCCAAGAAAACTCCTAACAGGATCATGATGTCAAACATCACTCAACAACAACAGAGGGAATTGCCACTGATAAATCTCCCTACACAAATGCAAGGATCTATAATGTATTGTATAGAGAGTTGCCTAGATGTATTGATATTTGCAATTTGATCACTGTCACACAGTCAGTATGGATCAGATCTAAAGTTGGAATCTATGTCTTTCTGATTATGAGGTAGGTCTTCTAGTCTACTATATCATTGAAAAGGAAAACAAAACAAAACACCATGAGAAATTATGGGGAATGTAACAAAAATATGGCACCCTGCATGATGATGATGATGATGATGACAAAAGCTCTCATTTATATAGTTTTTTACTGACAAAAACCAATGAGGAAGATTATAGCCATTTCCCAGATGAGAAAACTAAGAATCAGAAAACTGAAGTGATTTGGGCAGAATTCTAGTGTTAAAACTGGGATTCCAGGAATAAACTATCTAGTTAGTGTCCAAGGCAGACGCTCGCCTGAAGTCTTCTGACATCAAGACCTATGTTCTTTGCATGGCAATATTTTGCCAACTTGACCTATAATAATAAAACCAAGGACTTTAAAAAATAAAACAAACCCAAACCTTGGAATTATAAGGAAAAGGAAAAGAGAAACCGTCTTTATGAACCAAGGCCTCACCATTTGAAAACAGGCTTAGAAACCAGGGATCTTGTCTTACCCTCCAACCTAAGTTTTTATGGGAAAACACCTAGATTAGTGAGTTAAAAATTCTGATCTATACTGTAAAACTTCTGGGAAGATCAAAGTTAAGATTTCTAGTAATATTAACTTGAAAGATTATAAAATCCTTTAAAAACAAGTTTAGCCTGATTCTAGCTTCTCTCACCAAGGTCTTAAAGCAACTGATGGCACAAAGTTCAGGAAAAATACTGCCCTTGTATCTCATAAATGAAATCTTTTGGTATTTGCCAATTCAAATCTAAGGAGGTTTAATTGAGAATGTTAAATCTTCTTTGGACTTTAGCTTTCAGTACAGAGTACTGCCTATTTTATTCATGTCAAGGACTTTCCTTGTTTCACAAGCAATATTTGATTACTAACTACATCAGATGGATAAGATTTTATAATATGTTTAGAATCTGATATGAAAAAGTCCTAAAATATTAAGTGTCTTTTGACTTCTCCTCAGGAGGTCTTTCTTGATCTCCTGTATTATTAGGATCCCACTTTGTATTACTTTGTATGTATCCTGTATAGACTTAACATTATACATGTTATTTTTCTCAGATAGTATGTCAGCCCTTTGAGAACATGAACTGTTTTGCTTTTGTTTTTCTAAATACTCAATATTTTTTAAAAGTAGAATTGATTTCAATTCTTATTTATACACGTAGTTTTTACTGTTGCATGCTTACATCACATGCAGCTATGATATATGTGTGTATATTATATGTGATATGTGTATACATGCATATATGCATACATTGCATGGGGTAGATGTGTATTATATAGGTATGTACATTATATATAGCATGCATACATTATATGTGTGTGCATAATATAACACTGTATGTTATATGTATATACATTAGAGATATATGTGCATTATATGCATGTGTAATATATATAGCACATTGTGTTATATATGCATGTGTATTATATGTGTCTATTATACTGTGTGGTGCATTATGTGTGTATTATATATAATATATATTATATGTATGTATATCATACATGATATGTGGACTATATTTGCATTGCATTATATATAATTTGTCTATTATATATGCATCATACATTGTATATAATATTTATATATGTGTGTTACATATAATATGTATATTGTATATGAACAGTATACATGAAATTTATATATTATCGGTACAGATATCTAATGTATGTGTATATATATAAATATATATGCATAAAGTCTAGAATATGAAATTGAAGATTTACTAGAACAAGATTTCTTAATCTGGGTTAAAAAGACCCACCAAGAAGTTCATGGATAGATTTCAGGAAGTCAATAAGCCTGGCTGGGGGAAAAAATTTTCATCTTTATTTTCACTAGCTTGTGATTTCCTTTCCAATCCTATATATTTTAATCTTATATATGAAAAAAAATATTGTAAGGGTCCATAAGCTTTATTAGACTACCAAATGAGTTCATGACATATAAAGATTAAGGATTTGATATTTGTAGAACTGTGAAGAATTTTAGCTTTCAGAATCAAGTCTTTTTAAAAATCCATCTGTAAAGCTAATATGTATTTGCATACAATGTAAATCTAGGCTGCAGAGTCCTCCTTTTGCCACAAATAGCTATGTGACATGAGTCAAGTCATTTATCACCTATTGGTCTCAGTTTCCTCATTTGAAAAGTCAGAGTTGAACTGAATCATAAAGTTCCAGCCTCTCAGAAATTCCATGATGTGGTAGAAAATAAATGAACTATTCATTAAGTAGTTCTAAACTAATGTGGGTCAGCATAAAAATGATATCGAATAAAGACTCATCTTGCAACAATAGGTCAAACTGAAGAAAAGAGAGCCAAGAGCTAGGTAGGCAGCTAAGAAAGATACAACTGCAGTAATGTAAGCATGGAGCATTGGAATGGGAGGGTCTGGACTTTTACTACCCTGTGGTAGTAAGAATGTGGTAAGAATGAAGGACAGATGGAAGAGAGCATCTGAAGTAAAAGTAGACAGGATTTTGTGATCAAATGGACACAGGGAAGAAGGAGAGGGATGAATCAAACATAATTGCAGGTTTTTCTGCCTCAGTGAATGAAAGAATAGTGATGGTAAAAAGAAAAACAAGAAACTTGGGAGAGGAAGATGGAGATGATATGTTCAAATTTGGATGCACTGGATTTGAGGTGATGACAAAGTGGAAATCTCCAAAGTGGAAATGCCCAAGAGGCAGGTGGGGAAGCTAGACTGAAGCTGGTGTATGAGGATAGGTTTGGTAATGCAGATATGGGTATCACTAGCCTAAAGATATTCAATGATACTGTGAAATAGTGGACTCAGAGTTAAGGAGTGTCTGCAAGGAAAAAGCAGAAAGTCAAAAATAGAATCCTTTTTTTTTTCATCAAGTGCTTATGACAATTAAAAAAAATTTTTTTTAACACATTTTGCAAAGAAGCCTTATTTTCATTTTATAGAATAAACAAATACCTGATACATTAAATGAATTTCTCAACTACCTGTTATAACTACTAGAGACAAGATCAATAACCTCTGAGACTCTGGAGCCCTTCTTTTTCCTATAAACTCCATATAGCTTAATTACATGGTATGTAAAAACCCTTCAGATTTAATTCCCCCCGCCCTTGTACCAACTGACTACTCATCATTAGCTTCCCAATATCCTAATGGAAAAAGTGATAATGCATTTCACTTAACAATAGGCTATTGATACAATTCTCTGGAGTGTGCTGATTTTAAAAAGTTATCTACAGACATTAAAATTTTTTTTTCAGATTTCATTTTCCCCCCTCCTTGTATCAGCTGACTACCTCATTATCGTCCCAATGTCCTAATGGAAAAAGTGATAATGCATTTCACTTAGCAATAGGTGATTGATACAAATCTCTGGAGTGCACAGATTCAAAAAGTTGTTTGTAGACATTAAAATTTTTTTTAATCTGGGAAACAATCTTTACAGCAAGTGTCTCTGATAAAGGCTTCATTTCTCAAATATACAGAGAGCAGAGTCAAATTTGTGAGAATACAAACCATTTCTCAACTGATAAATGGTCCAAGGATATGAACATTTTTCAGATGAAGAAATCAGAGCAATCTATAGGATTAGGGGGAAGGGCTCTAAATCACTTTGGATTAGTGAAACACAAATTAAAACAACTCTGAAATACTGCCTCACACCAATCAGATTGACTACTATGAGAGAATGTGGGAAAATTAGGACAATGATAAACTATTGGTAGGGTTGAGAATGGATCCAACCACTCTGGAGAACAATTTAGAACCATGGCCAAGGGGCAATCAAACTGTGCATATCCTTTGATCCAGCAGTACCACTGCTAGGTCTGTACCCCAAAGAGATCACAAAAAAGGGTAAAAGTCCTCCGTGCAATAATACAGCAGCCCTATTTGCAAAATATCATTAAGCAAAATAAATCCCCATATTAGCCATGTCCAGACGCTCAAAGCACAGATTGAAGCACATATATCTATATACATACATAGCCACACTTAAAGCATATATACATATATACAAATATATATGTTGAAGCATACACACACACACACATATATATATATATATAATGAAGCATATACATACACATGTGTATGTATTTTACAAATGAGGACATTAATTTGAATAGTAAAAAAAAATTAATTAGGTAAAGAGCTCATCCAGTTGGGAATAACATTATTGTACAGGATTACTTTGCTTTATTGCTTTTCTTAAATCCTTATGTACACAAGCATGGCCCTGGGAGTCAGAAGACCTGAATTTTAATCCTGAGAGCATATTAGATAATCTCTAAGGTTCCTTTCAGCTCTGAGAGACTGGGCTCTTTACAAGGTTGGACAAGACAATTTCTACTATCCTTTCCCACTCTAAAATCCTATGGTACTATTAGGAAAACAGACTAGTTAAAGGAATTCTAAATTATTTGTAAAGCAAATTCTTCCTTTGTAATGTTAATGATAATATTTTAATATATTTTGTCAATTTTGATGTTTTTAACTTTGTTTAGCAGAGTGCCTGGCAGAGGGTGAAAAACTTAATAAATTATCTATATATCAATCAATCTATCTATCTATCTATCTATCTAATTCCTAAAAAGGGAAAGCAATCCAGACCTTAAGTTATAAATGATAGAGTTCTTTAATAGATTAAAGGTGCTGTTATACAATTTTGTTGGTCATAGCAAAAAAACAAGATATAAAAATGAAACAAGCAACTAGAAACAGCCCGCATATCCCAGGACTGAGGAATGACAGAACAAATTGTGCTATAAGAACATAATGTAACATCACACAATAAGAAACAGCAAATATGAATACTTCAAAGAAAGGATATGGACATTTTTCAAAGGAAGAAATATAAATTATCAGTAACTGTAAGAGAAAATGCTCCAAAGTACTAATCATGAAATAAGAGAAATGCACATTCAAACTACTCTAAGGTTTCACCCGAGGGTTGGCACTGATCATAAAATATGGAAATAGTCAGTGTTGGCAGAGTTGAAGGTAGTCAGGCAAGCTAAAACAAAGTGAGTGGAACTATGAACTAGTACAACTACTCTGGAAAACAATTTGGAATTATCCAGGAAAAGTTACTAAATTGTTTATACCCTTTGATCTAACAGTCTCATCACTGGCGATTTACCTTTGTCTTCCCCTTAGCCCAGGAAGTTAAGGGGAAAAACAAAGGTTCAACAAATATCCAAAATACTAAAAAAAATAATTAAAAGTAACTTTTTAAAAGTTGATGCTGTGTGTGTGCATGTGCGCACATGTGTTTTTCTTAATAGTAGCAAATATCTGGAAACAAAATGGGTGCCTCTTGATTGAGGAATGGTTGAACAAATTGTGTTATAAGAAGAAAATGGAATATTATAATTTAAGAAATAATGAACAATAGGAATGCAGAGAATATGAAAAAACATATATAAAATGGTGAAAAGCAGAATAAACAGGAAAACAGAACCACATTCAAGAACCTACGATTTAGCACCAATGCAAACCAAAATCTGATCTTTTGAGTTATAATCTTAGAGGATAGCCTGGGACTTCAAGAGATCATGTGACTGGCCTATGGTCACTCATCTCCTAAGTGTCAGAGATGGAATATGAACCTAGGTTTTCCTGATGTCAAATATATCTTTTACACCATGGTGCCTCTCAGTAATGACTGCAATTTAAAAAAATAAAATAAATTACAAGGAAGTAAAAGATGTTGAATGATGCAGGAGAAAACAGGCAAATATACCAAAAAAAAATAGTCAAAATTAATGTATGTTTAAAATATTTTAAATGCATATTTAAAAAATGTTTTAGTTTATGACTGTACATTTTGACTTTTTTGCTTTTGTTTGTATATTTGCATGTTTGTTTTTGTTGATGGTTGCTTGATTTAGGAGTGATTTAGATTTAGATTAACAAATTAATATATCAAAGGAGTTGCCATAGTGACCCTATGCATTAGGAGAATATTAATTATGCTACCACGTCCCCCTTCGTGGGGCTAGAAATTCAAGAAAATTGCCCCTCATATTGTAATGGACGGGCTCTGATAGATAGCCTGGTGTTGTCTATTAAGGATGCTGAATTAAATCTGAGAGGGCCTCTCTTCCACTTTTCAGTTCAATCAACAATGATCTACTCTTTTTTGTGCGTATACCTGAAAGTCATAGTGACACTTGTTATTTCCACGAATCAGTTTAAGAGGGTGAGTGTTAAATAAAAAAATTTAGTTCCAACCCTCCCTCCTCCCCTAAAAAAATCCTAAGTTGCCAATATAACCAAATATATGGCATGCAGATACCATGGCATGCCACTTGAAGCTTTTCCAGCAGGGGGATTTGCAGTACTTAGTCATCATCATTAGAAACACTGTGTCCCAGTTTTGAGAGAGCACTTGTGATATGTTAACAGTTGGGAAAAGAAAGTATAAATTAGAGTGCCTTTCACATTTTGTCAACAGAAGGTAGAACAGTTCCCCAAGTCATCTCACTTATTGGTGAAAAAGCTAACTAGCTTCACTAAATCATGGCTAGAAATATGTTTTCAGAAAAGAACTTTCTGGAAACTGTTTTATACTCTGGCTTACTGAGAACAATGACTGGATTTAGAGTTGAAACTTGAGTTCCAATTCTGTCTCAGCCACTGGTCTCACATATGGAACAATCCAATAACCCAACCTAATAAAGTATCATTTAATATCTACTATGTGCAAGGGACTGGAGATACAATAACAATCAAACAAACAAAGCTTGTCCCTTCCTTCAAGGAGTTTACATTCTATCAATAGCAAGATATGTCATCCCTCTGGGCTTCATTTTCTTCATCTGTAAAATGGGGAGGAGGCCAAGGAAGATTAGATGGCCTCTAAAGTCCCTTCCATCTTGAATTCTATGATCCTGAAGCAACAGGATCAGGATCAGTGAAAGCCTGGTTAATCAGTACCAGACTCATTCAGATCAATTCTTGTCACTATCTAGAGAAGCACCTATTTGGATCCACTCTGCTTTCCTTATTTTTTTTTCCCTCAAATGAATGTGACTTCATAGACACATAGAATCACAACTTTAGAGCTTCAGGCACTCTGAAGTGGGCAGGGATTAAGTGATTTGCTCAGGGTCATGTAGTTTAGTAAGTTTTGGGGACCATATTTGAACTTAAGTCTTCATGACTTCAGACTCAGTGCTCTAGAACTTGACTATAAATCATGGTGGGATAAGGTAATTCCTACACTAACAAAATTACAGTTCTTTTTTTTTTTCAAATGAATCATCTTTGAAGGTAGAAAGGATGTTTGAAGTTAATTTAAGTCAAACCCTCTTGAAGCATCTGAGGCTTAGGGAAATTAAGTGGCTTGGCCATTGGGTTCCAGCTCCAATGCTCTTTTCAGCATACTATGAGACAGAAGACTGTAGTAGCTCTAGGGGAGAGGCAAAATTTACCCAATATTATCTAAAGTATAATAAGATAGTAAATGATATATCATATATGCAAAGCACTTTATAAATTCCCCAAGACTGTATGAATATCAATTATTAGTACAAAGAGTAGGAAGCCTTTATGGGTGAGGCTAACCCTCAGAGTGAAATGAACCGCCATTCTAATGAGCCAAATACCAAGGGTTTATGTACATTTGAAAGAAATGCTTAAACCTTTAGCCTGGCTTCTGTGAAATAAGCTGACACCACAGCTGCTGCTGGCAGCTTTTAAGTTGTTTGCATTGTGCTGAACTGAGTAACATGATGCCTAACCCCCTGAGAACCTAATGGAAATGAATTGTGTGCCTCCTGAGGTTACCCCTGCGGGTGAAATGTTCTTTAAAGAAATATCCCAATGCCTTCCCCTCTCTCCCTCTTACCAGTCCTTCCTCTCCTCCCCAGGTTGTTTACATAAGTAAAGTCATGAGCCATGTACATCACAGGGGAAGCTGAGCAGTTCAGACAGACTTTTAAGACCTCTTTGTGTCCTGTCACATTAAAACTGTCCCCCACCCCACTTCCTTGCTCACCAGAAGAGATCAAAAACTTAAACAAATAAACAAAATGCACTTTTCTTCTTTCCAAGTAAATGTATTTACTAAGATATCCCTTTTATCCCACAATTTTTCACCTCTTCCCCTCTCTTACATTACTATATCCTTGGCTGTCTTTCCTTGCCTCCCCAAGAAGATTCTAGTAAGGAATATTCTTTATTGCCCCCTGAAGCAGCACTCCATGGCATTCCTAAATGGCATATTTGTCACTCTTTGATGGCCCTACTAGACTGTCCATTTGCGAGCATACTGTGGAAGAATTTTCTGAGTTCATATTGATCTAATCAGCCCCATTAGGATACACGGATGACTCCAGTGTAATGATGTCATTTTCAGTCCTCTTCGAGAATGAGGGACAACAACCAACCATCATTCAGCAACCTCTCTTTCTTCAAGGTTCAATCCATCTCTATCCCTCAGTCCAGGTCATTCTTACTCACAGTCACAGAATTTAAGAGCTGGAAGAGACTTTAGAGGTCAACTTATTCTACTCATATATGAAAGGAATCCCCACTATAATAAATCTGACTTGATTTTCTTCTCAGCCTCAACCCTTTCCCTCATGCTTAGGGACTTCAACTTCTTGAATAACCCTAGCTTCTCAGGGTCATCAAACTCGTCAGCTCTCATAAACCCTTACTTTATCTCAGCCATACTTAGGGAGGGTCATACCTTTGACCCATAATTTCTTCATTTAGGTATTCCAGAAATAGAGAGACAATTACAGGGCAACAGAAAGTGCTGTCTATGGAGTCAGATGACCTGGCTTCAGATCCCAGTTCTGCTACTTGTTCATTGGATGACATCGCATAAGTAATTTAAACTCAACTCTTAGGGTCTTAGTTTCTTCAACATATAAATGAAGGCTTAACACATTACTTGGTATATAGTAGGTGCTTAATAGATACATGTTGTCTTGATTTGAAAAGAAGATTGAACCCCACATATTACAGTGGGAATTCGTTTCCTATGTGAGTTGGAATAGACAGCCTTTGAGGTCTCTTTCAACTCGTAAATAACCTCTAAGGTTCATTCCAGCTCTAAATCTAAGATTCACTAAAACTCTGAAAATATCTTCTTCAATATCACCTTCTACCTGTACCCTCCTAAACTTCTTTGTCCACCCTGATCTCCGGTCCTTCTGCCTCCCGTTCTCTGCTCAGGCTTCCCTTCTGTCATTTCAGCCTGGATCATACAGTTAACTTATGCAATCATATACTATCTTGGAGTCCTTTGGCCTTGTCCAGTCCTCCATTATACCTTGCCAAACTCCAACCCTGGGTTATATTCATGCCCTCTTTATCCCTATTCTAGGGACAAACCTATTCATCCATGCCAAGTGGCTTCACCTCAAACTTATGTTATCTTATCTCAACTGGAGCATCACTGGTGTACAATAATCCTTTTATTTTGCCCTTACTTGCCCTAGTCACACTTTTAATGGATATTATTCCAAACCACCTCCTCTGCTCTCAGACCTCCAATAATACTCCTTTTTCTATCCTTCCTCTCAACAAAGGAGTCTCACACCACACACAAGAATAAAGTCCAAATGGACACATGATCTAAGTATAAAGATTGATACTAATGGAGCAAGGAATGGTGTATTTGTCCGATTTATCGAGAATGGAGAAATTTTTAACCAAAAAAAGAGATAGAGAACATTAAGAAGTGCAAAATGAATAATTTTGATTAAATTAAATTGAAAAGTTTTTGCACAAACCAACCCAATGCAACCAAGACTAGGAAAGAAGCAAAAAACTGGGAAAGAATTTTTACAACTAGTGTCTGTGATAAAGGCCTCATTTCTAAAATATATAGAGAACTGAGTCAAATGTACAAGAATACAAGTCATTCCTCAATTGAAAAATGGTAAAAGTATATGAACAGGTAGTTCTCAGAGGAAGAAATTAAAGCTATCTATAGTCAAATGAAAAAAGCTCTAAATCACTATTGATTAGAGAGATGCAAATCAAAACAACTCTGAGGTACCACATCACACCTATCAGACTGGCTAACATGACAAAACAGGAAGATGATAAATATTGGAGAAGATGTGGGAGAGTTGGAACACTAATTCATTGTTGGTGGAGCAGTGAGCTGATCCAACCATTCTGGAGATCAGTTTGGAACTTTGCCCAAAGGGCTACAAAAATGTGCATACCCTTTTGATCCAGCAGCATTGCTTCTAGGGATATATCCCAAAGAGATCATAAAAATGGGAAAAGGTCCCACATATACAAAAATATTTATAGCAGCACTCTTTGTGGTGACCAAAAACTGGAAATTAAGGGGATACCTATCAATTAGGGAATGGCTGAACAAGTTGTGGTGTATGAATGTAATGGAATACTATTGTGCTATATGAAATGATGAACAGGAAGACTTCAGAGAGGCCTGGAAGGACATAAGTGAACTGATGCTGAGTGAAAGGAGCAGAACCGGGGAACTTTGTACACAGCAACAACCACAATGTGCAAGGACTTCTCGTAGACTCAGTACTTCATAGCAATGCAAGGATCTAAAAAATTCCCAATGGACTCGAAGTAAAATGCCTTCCACATCCAGAGGAAGAACTATGGAATTGGATCACAGAATGAAGCAGACCATTTTATTATGTGTTATGTTTTATCTTGTTTTACTTTCATGGTTTCTCCCATTCATTTTTATTCTTCTATGCAACATGACTAAGGTGAAAATGTATTTAATAAGAATGTATGTGTAGAACTTATATAAGATTGCATGCCATCTTGGGAAAAGAAGCGGGGCAGGAAGGGGGGGGGGCGGAATCTAAGATATATGGAAGGGATTGTAGAAAACTGAAAATAAATAAATTGATTTTTTTTTTTAAAAAAAAAGACTTCAGAGAGACCTGGAAGGACTTATATGAACTGATGCTGAGTGAAGGGAGCAGAACCAGAAGAACTCTGCACACAGCAAAAACCACAGTGTGCGAGGAAAATCTAAGCTATATGGTAGTGATTGTAGAAAACTGAAAACAAATAAATTAATTTTAAAAAAAAAGGAATCTCACCTCACACCGTACAAACAAAATAAAGCCTATTTATTTCAAATTCTTGTTTTCTACTCCATACTTCAAAAACTTCTCCATATCATTTCCCTTCCCCTCTCTCTCTTCCTTTTCTCCAGTCTCTGATAAAGAGATAGCCCTTCTCCCTTGCTAAGGCTACCTCATAAACTTGCTCTTGACTTCAACCCCTCTCATCTCCTCAAGAAGCTTGATCCCTCAACCATTACCTCTTCTCTCACCTTCTATTTTTCATTTTATATTGGCTCCTTTCCCATTTTCTAAGATTCTGCCTTAGCATCCCTTCTCCTAAAAAAAATCCCTCAAGTTATCGTCCTTCTTCATAGTTATCATCTCTTCTTTTCATAGTCAAGTTTCTAGAAAAGCCTCCTTTTAGAGATCTCCATTTCCTTACCCCATGCCCCACCCCACCCCCACTCAATTCTCAAACCTTTATTATCTGGTTTCTGAACCTAGAACTTGCCAAAACTGCTTTTTTCAAGGTTGCCAACAATTTCTTAGCTGTTCAATCCAATGACCTTTTCTTAGTCCTCTCAAGAAAGATCTTGATGTGTATGTAATCCGTACTCCTGTACACTCTCTACCTTCTCTCTCTCTCTCTCTCTCTCTCTCCCCCCTCCCTCCCTCCTACCTATAGGACCCCCTCCTTAGTTTCTTTGGCTAGCTAATCAATATCCCCCAAGGCTCTTTCCTTCTTTTCTTTCTTTATAATCTCCTCCTTCATGATCTCATTAGTTTCCATGAGTTCAATTATCATAGCTATTCAGATGACTATTAAAACTTTATATCCAACCCTTAAACTCCAGTGGAATATTGTTAAATGCCTGCTGGATAGTTCTATCTAGATATAGCACTGGCATTTCATACTCAACATGTCCAAAACAGAACTCATTACCCTTTTGCTCAGTTTCGTCCCTTTTCCAAACTTCTTAATTTCTGTGTATGACACCAATATTTTAACCATTATCCAACTTGAAGTCATCCTTCTCTCCTTTCTCCATCTACTCTCACATGAACTAAGATGCTGAGTCTCATTTACTCTAGCTTCATACTAGTTTACATATCCATCATCTTCTTTGTACTCAACCAACCTACAAGCATTTATTAAGCACCTTATATGGGCCACCTCCTGGGTTACAGGTGAGGAATTTCAGTACAATAAATAAAACAATACCCATTCACAAGGAGCAGTGATCCTAATTGTGGAGTCAATAAATACAAATATAAGAATATCCAGAATAAATGTAGAGAGAATAAATACAAAGTAATTAAAAGCAAGGTAAATGGATAAGAAGGTCATTAGCAGTTGAGGGGATCCAAAAAGTCTTCATAAAGAAAGTAGAGCTTAATCTTTTTTCTTTTGTTTTTTAAGGCATTTGGGGTTAAGGGACTTGCCCAAAGTCACACAGCTAATAAGTGTCTGAGGCTGGATTTGAACACAGGTCCTCCTTACTTCAGAACCAGTGTTCTATCTACTTCACTTAAGTTATGTCTAGAAGGAAAAGAGGGATTCTATGAGGTTGAGTTGGGGTAGTATGTTCTGCGCCTTGAGTGTAGGGAATCTCTTCTTTATCAATTTGTATTCCTAGCACTTGGCATAGTACGTGACACAGAGAAAGCATGCCATAAACGTTTTTCATTCATACATAAACTCCTCTGCTTAACTTTCAGAACTCTTCACAACCTTGTATTATACTTATCTTTCTACTTTTATTATACAGTATTCTTTCTCACTCACTCTGCAATAAAGTCAAACTGGTCTTCTCTCTGTTCTTTCCACACAACACTATCTCCTGTCTTTTTGTTTTGACTGGGTTCTTTCTGGCACAGAGTGGGGAATGGAGATTCACAGTCCATTCAGAAGGGGAAAGGGGGAAAGGGCCTTGGCAGAAAGACCAATTTGGAAACCATCAGAAGACATTCCAGTTGTAGGGGGATAACATGATCAGATCTATGCTTAAGCAGCATGGAAAACAATAAAATGGAGAGAGATTTGAGGGAGGGAGATCTATTAGGAGGCTGCTGCAATATTTAATCAAGGGGTGTTGAGAACTTGAACTAAAATGGTGGTTTTTTTGAGTACAGACAAGGGGTTAGATGGGAGAAATGTGATGGTAGAAACAGCAAAATTTGACAACTGAATGGATATCAAGGTTGAGGGAGAGTGAGGAAT
Organism: Potorous gilbertii; assembly: GCA_028658325.1. Lineage (NCBI taxonomy): Eukaryota > Metazoa > Chordata > Mammalia > Diprotodontia > Potoroidae > Potorous > Potorous gilbertii. Next base: position 15,584 of record JAQQSK010002826.1, on the reverse strand, counting down.
AGAGGACAATGTCAAAGTTATGAAGTAGGAGACTGGAAGAATGGTGGTATTTTAAAGAGAAATTGGAAAGTATGGAAGAAGTTGAGTTATGAAGGAAAGATGGGTTGTATTTTATATATGTTGGATTTGAGATGTCTCTGGTACATCCAGTTCTAAATGCCCAATGGGCAACTGGTGGTACAGGATGAAGATCAAGGGAAATACTGGGGAGTCTGGGAGGCAACCATATAACGAAGGTAATGAAACTCACAAAAACCAATAAAGTCACCAGGAGACAGAATGTGAAAGTACTAGAGTGAGAAGTCCTAGGATAGGGACTTGAAGAACATGATTTGGACGATGAACCAGAAAAGGAAACGAAGAAGGAATAGTATTAGGAATAGGTAGGTGGAAGGATAAATGGGAGAAAATAGTGTTAGAAAAGTCTAGAAATGGGAGAATATTCAGGAAATAGTGGTCAATATGGACAAATGCAGCAGAAAGGTCAAGAAGGATAAGGAATGAAAAAAGTCATCCATATTTGACAATAAGGAGACCACTGGTAACTTTGAAAAAAGCAACTTCAGTCAAGTGATGAGATCAGAAGCCAAACTGCAATGGCTGGAGGAGTGAGTGAGAAGAAAGTGGAAACATAGCATTTTCTAGGTGTTTGGCTGAGGAAGAGAAGAGAAACATAAGTTTATGGGGTGAGGGCATGGTAGGATCTAGTGAAGGATTTTTAAAGGGGGGGGTTGATTGGGGCATGTTTGAAGATAGTAGGAAGAGGGAGAAGACTGAAGAGATAGGGGAGATGAGGGAGGCTGCAATCTTCTGCAGAAGTTGTAAGGAGATGATATCAAGGGTAAATCTTAGACATCTCTTCTAGTTTTCGCCTTCATTACTTCTCACTTCCTAACCTCTCTATGCCTCATTCCCCCTACAGCTGTCAAAATGATGTTATATCTAAAACACAAATCATATTGCTCCACTCACTCATTTGAAAATTTTCAAAAGCTCACTATCACCTGTAGACAAAAAAATGCAAATTCTTTTATTTGGTACATAAAGCGTTACCTAATCTTTTTTCCCAATGACCTTCCACTTTTATTTCATTTTGCTTACATGCTCCAGAGGCTAAACAAATTGTTCAGCTAGACGTTACATATAAATAACACCCTATTTCCCACCTCCATGTCTTTGTACAAATAATTCCTCAGGTCTGGAATGCATTCTCTCCTTATCTCCAACTTGTTAGAATCCCTAACTTCCTTCAAAGCACATCTCAGGTGCCACCTCTACACAGTCTTGTCCTATGCCCCCTTCTTGCAACTTATCAGCATTCTCTCCTTTCTTCCTTAGATTTATTTTTTATAACTTTGTATTTACTTATTTGCATACATTTTTGTATCCCATCAATAGTCAATAGGGATCACTTCATTTTGTTTTTATATCCCCAGAACCTAGAATAGTGCCTTGCACACAGAAGATATGGGACAAATATTTGTTGAAGTTATTTGCTAAATTAAACATTATTATTGATGTGATGCTCTATAAGACAGCAAGACTTTAAAATCATTGGTCCAACACAGGCTTACTTGAGTGAGTCAAGAATAAATATGACTTTGACAGTTATAGATCAGTGCAGTGTTTCTTCACAAAACTTAGCATAATACTAGTTTATGCTTCTATTGCCCTTTGCCATTATACAATACTTTCACACAGGTTATCTCATTCTAGATCTGGTAGAACTCAGGTAGGACAAAGTATTACAGAGGAAGAAACAGGACAAAGAGTTTGGGTGAATTGCTCAAGGTCAGTTCATAAATGACAAATTTGTCGGCAAAAATATGATGTCTTGGCACCAAATGTAATCTCTCTCTACTTCACCATTCTGTGTCTTGGACAGCAGTGATCAGTTGTTAATGTCTACTACACCCTTATGGCTAGATAAGCAAGAAGATTGCACAGATATGTTAAGCTAACCATTTCTCAGAAGTCATGCTTATAATGAACGATAAACAGTTTGACTATCTATAAACAATAGGTTACTATTTAAACATGAAAAGAATTGGGTTAGGGAACATAGGATGAGGAAATACTTACTTGGTCCAAGACCTATGGAAAAAGCAGCAATATAAAAAAGTAAGCTGACCAAGGAGAGCCATTTCAAATACTCTGGGACTTTGTCTGAGTCTATTTCCTGATGTTGTTGTGTTGGGCTTGGTCTAGAGGTTCCAACATTTGGCACAGATGCCCAGGTCAGTTCCCCTTGCCTTTTAGTGTCACTTTTAATTGACATGAGTGAGCTCTTGCTGTTTGGAGTGAACCCCATGAATAGTTCTTTGAGACTGTTATTGCTAATTGGTAAATTTCCTTGCTCATAAAAAGTCAAATCTTCTAGGGAATGGTTGATAGGATTATGACTTCTGCAGATACTGGTAGAATTGATATGGATGTTAAGATTCAAAAGACCCATGGTTATCAAGGAGGCTGCCATCACTGAGGTGCCAAGGCACAGAAAAGTCTTGCTCCCAACCTGGTCCACAAAAAGTGTAGCTGGAATAGTGCTGATTACTTTGACAACTCCAACTCCAGTTGAGGCAAGGCTGGCTGCCTCATTGCTCTGAAATCCAACAGATTTTAAGACAGTTGATGCATAAAATAAAATGTTTGGTTGTCCTGTGATTTGCACAAAAAAAACCAATGTGAGGCCTATTAGTACTCTGGTCCTCATGTTGTCCTTTGATCTAAAAAGATCCCAGAAACTGTACTGGTGTTCATCTTTCAAGGAAGATTTTATTGCAGTAAGTTCTTCACTAGTATCTGAGATGCTTCTTAATCTTCCTAGGACTTTGCTAGCAGCTTCATCATACCCTTTCATCACCAGGAATCGAGGGCTGGGTGGAAGAAAGTACATTGCAATGGCCTGCAAAACTCCCATTGGAATAACTAGGCCAAACATATACTTCCAACCATGTAAAACATTGGCAAATGCATAATTTGAAATATAGGCAAGGAGAATGCCGATTACAATCATAAGTTCATTCAATGATACAAGAAGGCCTCTTCTGTGCTGTGGAGCAATCTCCGCGATATAGACACAGGTAGCAATGGAAGACAAGGATATGGAAACTCCAATGGCAATTCGTCCTCCAATAAGAACCGGATAGGATAAACTCAGGATCAGAAGCAAGCTGCCCAGCCCAAGTAAGCAGGATGAAAAAATGATAGCAATTCTTCTTCCATACCTGTCTATCAGGAATCCTCCTGTGAGAGATGCCAGTAAGGCCCCAATGAGAAGGGAACTCACAACCATTTCCTGCTGTCGACAAGACAAGTCTAATAAGCCACTTAATTGTAGAAGGGCCCCAGAGATAAGCCCAAGTTCATAACCCATCAGGAGTCCACTGACAGCAGCAGTGACAGATGTGAGGAAAGTAAACATTCCACATCCTACAAAGAAAGACAAAAAACAGAGATATCAGTCCCAAATTATTATTTTAACTTTCTATGTATGAATTGGGCCATAACCTTGGGCAAATGATTTCATACCACTGAGCTAGGACGAAAAGACCAAATACCAAACTCAGCATCACTGTAGGAAAAACAGACACTGTTGGCTATAGAAACAAAGACTTCCTTCCACCACCTTTTTTTGGGGTGGGGAGGCAGGGAAAACTTTTCCCTTAAATTTATTAAATCATAAGCAGATGACCATGCAGATCAATGTTCTCTATGAAGAAACAACCATAAAGACTGTTATATAGGACTAGAATTTGGCTAGGGAATTAGAAAGGACTCAACTATTCTGATAACCTAGCTCATCCTATTCTATCCCACCAGTTCCCAAGAGGAGAACCTCTGGACAGGACTGGAGTTGAAGATAGCTTTCTATGAGTTATGTCCCAAAGAAGAGCCTTGGCTTCTCCTTTCCTAGTAGCCTAAGAAAGAAGAAATTCTGGGTTAAGATCACCTAGGGAGTCACTCCCTAGTCCTTAATACAGTTTTTAACCTTTTCGATGTGACAAATTAATCACTTAGTCTGTGCTGACCATTGTGGAAGGAAAAGGGGAAAATACCAAGGTAAGCTAAGACTTGATCCTTGTTTTCAAGAACCTTATAGTTTAATAGCATGGCATGACCAATAACATAAATAGCTATAATTACATGGTAAGTGGTTTTTGTGTGACACATCTAAGATGATGTTGTCCGTGACTAAGAAGATCAGGCAAAGGTTTGCTGCCAGAAGTAGTGTTTGAGGTGGGTTTTAAAGAGTAGTAGGTTTGTCATTCCAGGCATAGAAAGCAAAAGGCACAGAGTCCCACGGGCCATTTGGTCCAGACCCCTCATTTCACAGATGAGGAAACTGAAGCTCAACTAGGTTAAGTTTCTTGTCCACAATCACACAGAGAGAAGGGATCAGAAGCAGGATCTGAATACAAGTCCTTGGACTCCAAGTGGCACAGTGTATAGAGTGCTGGGTCTGGAGTCAGGAAGATCTGAGTATAAATCTGGACTCAGACACTTATGTAGCCCTGGGCAAGTCACAACTCTGCCTCAGTTTCTCATCTATGAAATGGGAAGGAAATGGCAAACCAGTCTACTATCTTTGCTAAGAAAACTCCAAATGGGGTCACAAAGAATCAGAAAAGACTGAAACGACAGAATAACAACAATCTTTCTACTATACCACATTGTCTCCTTGAGAATAGAATCTTTAATTAGGCACCAATAAACCTCTGTAGCCCTAAGAAAATAAAACGGATGGGATCTTTGTTTTTCTTTACAGAGAAGAAAGTTATACTTTGAAGGTGCCAGCAGTGGAAGAAGAAGGTTTTGTTGCCACCACTAGTCCCAGAGCTGGGAAATGGTCAGATTCCAGATCATGCCTGTCCTAGCCATGTCCACTCCACAAGAAGACCCTTCTCAACCCCTTTTTAACCACACTATCCTTTTTCTATGTTTTATTGGGAGGCTGCAGAACATGTTACACCTGTTTTTCTGGGGATTCCTCGCAATTCTATGATATGGATAAATAAGATGATGCCTTTGAAGAACTGAAAAAGAACCACACAGATGGAAATGCAGAGGCACATGCCAGGTGTAAGCAACATATAGCAATTTATGTACTCCAAAAAATAGGAGTAAAAGAAGACAATAAGAAATTTAACTGTAGGCAGAGAAGATGGGCTGTTTATTTGCCAAGAATGAGAGATAAGCGGACTGCCAAAGTGTTCTACTGGTACCTTCGGTGTTAGTAGAAAAATAAAAAAATTTTCCTTTGGGAGAACATAGACAACAGTCACATAGGATGAACAGGCATGATGCAATGCTGGAGGGAGCTCTGGAATTAATAAGCTCAAATATGCATTGGAGTGTTATTATGTGCTAGGCATTGGGCCAAGCGTTAGGGATTTAAGAACGAAAAATGACAAGTGTCCTGTCCTCAAGGAACTTGTCATCCAAAGGGTGAACATGCCAAGTATACAAATAAGTATGAAACAAAGTAGAATGTGATAAGGACAAAGGAGACTTCCAGACAAAGAGCTATGAGAAGTTTGAAGAGAGATCAATTCAGTTAGATGTATTAGGGAGGACTTCATGGGGAAAGTACTAGATAACCTTAAAGAAAGAGGCAAGCCAGACAGAGACAGAATCTAAGAGATGTCTTGCATGAATGCATGGAGGCAGGAAAGCAGAACAAAATCAGGAAAAAGCCAATGTTGTCAAACTATAGAGAACGTGAAGGGGAAGAATTTGAAATAAAGCAGAAAAGATAGTGAGTAGGGCTGTTGTGCATCTTCCATAACAAACTAATAAAAAATAATAACATTTATTGAATGTTTTAAGATTGTAAAATGTCTTCCTTCTAGCAACCTTGGTGGCAGGTTGTATACAAGTATTTCCTTGTCTGTTTTACAGATGAAGAAACTGAGGCATTAAGTGGTTAAGCGAATTTCCTAGGATCATAAAGTTAGTGTCTTAGGTGGGTTATAAGCCCAACTTGAAGACTAGAAGGATTATTTTCTTTATCCTTTGTGTAAAGAAAATAACCAGAAGCAAATAGACCATTTTATTCAATCCCGAGATGATTAGGACAATGACAGTTTGAGTGGAAAGAAAGGAGCAAACATGAGAAATACTGTGTAAGGAGAATAAACAGAGCTTGAAAATTGATTGCATATGTGGAGGGAGGCCAAAAACTTCTAAGCCAGTGACTAAGGATGGTCTGCCTATTCAATCAGCAAACCTTTATTAAGCTTTTACCGTGCACAAGGAAACTATGCTAAGAACTGAACACAAAGGAAAAAAGCTTTATTTTTCTTGTTTTGTTTATTTTTGGCAACATGGCTAATATAAAAAACATTTTGCATGATTTCACATGCATAATCTGTATCAAATTGCTTGTCATTTCGGGGGGGAGAAGGGGAAGGGGGAGAATTTGGAAATCAAAATTTTAAAAATGAATGTTTGAAAATTTTCATGTGAATGGGAAAATTAAATATTTTTTAAAATGTAAACTTCTTGAGGGCATGAGTTGCTTTGCTTTTATATTTCTATCCTCATCTGGCACAGAGTAAGTACTTAATAATAGCTTTTCATTTCCATCTAAGACAAAGAAATAGATTAACTGGGGAGTGGTATGAGAATAAGAAGAACGTCCCAGGTGGAGAAGCTAGCCAATCCAAAAGTACAATAATACAGAATTTTGCACTACTAAAGGAAATAGTCTCTTATATGACAAAAACTACAAAGTAGTTTAGTAGAAAATTAGGTTTAGACCAACATCTTACACTATAAGTTATGATAAGCTCCAAATGGATACATGTAAAAACTGAAGGTCCTAAAGGACTACATCTATGATTTCATTGTTTTAGAGAACTAAAAACAATGAGGAAATTCTTATCTACTAAGGCAGGTCAATGCCAATTTAGGCTTAAAGAATTTCCTAGAACATCAAGAAACTTGTAGCATAAGCACATGGCAGTTTTGACCTAGGTGGGTCTATAATTAGATCTCGAATCTCTGGCTCCTTTCTTCCGTGTTTTTGTTTTCTTGACTAGTGATCTTGAAAAAAGAACACTCTCAACTTTGCCAGTTACCTCAGTAGTTAAAAGAGTTCCTGAATTGGGTATTACCTACCCAGAGGAAACTGTAACTTTCTCCATATTCATCTTGTAGCTGAAAGACTAGAAAAAGCCATGCCCTGACTGGCAAGGAGATTTGGATTTCGTGAATAACTCACAGTGTACACCCAAGGCACATGGCAAATATCTGATCACCATATCACAAAGCTGTTTTTACCCTCAAAGGAGTTGAGGGAATATAATGAACCTTATGGGTTACTTGGGATGTTTTATGTTTTCTATATTTGTTCATTTATGCCTTTTGAGTCCTTAGTATTTATGTACCTCTGATGTTACAGGAAACAAATAGCTATCTTACATGGAATAATCATATTACTTATTCAGAGTCTTTTCTAGAAGGGTTAGTTGCTCATATATTGGGGAAACCTTACATATAAACCATACCTTAGCTTGTTTTATAGATTTCCCTTGATTACTACAGAGACAGAGAGAGGTAAGGTTAGATTCCATAGGACTAAACACAGTCTAGGTAAGCCCAATGGTTCTGGTTGGAGTACACTTAGGCTTCTTAAGCCATGAGATCTCTGGATCACTATGAAAACAATTTAAATTGAGATGCGTGGTGCTTGCAAGAACAAAAGTTTCCTGAGTTGTTCTAATCCAGATAGCCCAAACTTGGGGCTTGGGTTACCGACCAGGGTACCTCCTGGCTTGGCAGAATCAGATGCAACACAGACTTTGGGATGGGGGAGAGACAGGCCTCTGGTAGACTCCCTAGGACAGAGTTTTAAAAATTCTCTTCTGTAGAGCCCTGTTATTTCACAGAAGCTGGCTTGGGCACTGTGAGGGGATTTTGCAAGAGGCATTCAGCTTCTATGTGTCAGGTGCCTTCATAAAATCAGAAACTTAAAGGGTTTTTTGTTCCTCTGTGTTTTAAGCTTTTGTGAGAATGTTAATTCTGAATCGTGTTCTTTTTATTCTATCTCAAAATATCTTCTTATACAGTTAAGCTGCAGTGACATATTTGTTTTCAAGCGTATTTAAAAGGCAGGATAGAATATGGGTAGAGCGCTGGTCCTGGGAAGCAAGAAGACCTAAGTATAAATCTGACCTCAGACATTTACTAGCTGCGTGACCCTGGACAAGTCATTGAACTCTGTTTTCCTCAATTTCTTCATTTGTGAAAATGAGCTAGAAATGGAAATGGAAAACCATTTTGGCAGTATCTCTTCCAAAAAAAAAAAGTACTCCAAATGGGGTTATTTAGAATCAAACATGACTAATCAATAAAAAAAAAAGGAGAAAAATTGACAAAAAACTCTCTCCTAAACTGCATTTATTGCTTCTAATTCTGCCTTCTGGATATATAGATATTAAGTCTAATTCCTCTTTTAGATAACAATGACAACTAGAATTTGTAAAGTACATTAACAAATATGCCCTTATTTTACCTTTACAACTATTCTGGGAAGTAGGTACTGTTATAATCTCCACAGGCAAACTGAGATTAAGTGAATTACACAAGGTCCCACAGCTGGCAAGTACCTGAGGCAGAATTTGAATTTAGGTCCTCCTCACTGCAACTCCAACACTCTATCCACTGTACCACTTAGCTTCTTGTTCACCAGTTTAGGAGGTAGTGGTATAAGTACGGAGGGAAAGTATGAGACACAAATCCTGCATCTGATTACTTTTTAGGAGGGTATAACCATGGGAAAATAATTTAATTCTTCTGAGTCTCAGTTTTTTCATATTTCCCAGTGTTGTGAGGATCCAATGAGATAATATATACAGGGTGCCCCCCATATTAGGTATTAATAGCCGAAAATAACTGTGGGGTTCTTTATAAAGTACTCTGTAGTCCTAAAACTTCTATAGAGATTACTATCTACTCTTATTTCCCTACTCACAAATTCTTTCCTTTTCCAGGTTAGACTTTCCTAATTCCTTTAACCATTTCTTATAGAATACCCTTTCTAAACCCTTTTCCATTTTATCAATGTCCCTCTTAAAACGTGATATCTAGAACCAAAAAACAATCATGCACCTTATGAATAATGACATTTCAGCACTCTTTCTGGTGGCATCCAGGGATGAAAGACTGTTAAATTCATAGTAAAAAAATAAACAAATAAAAATAGAATGAAATTTCAGACTTCTTCTTACCCCCAATCTCTTCTAATATGAGTTAGAGACTATATATGTAGGCTATAGACATAAACTTTACCTTATTACCTTTGATCTCAGATCTCTTTCAAATTGCGTTGACTGATCAAGGTTCCACGTTTTTGTTCTAGTATAAAGGTTATGTAACTTTAGAAATCTTGAAAACCCCCTGCCATTCCGTGACCTCACCCCATTCCCAAAGCTCCATCCAACCTATCCAGAATCTGACCTGATGTAAACAGCTGGAATACAAAATTGAGCAGTTTCTTGAGCTGCACTTTTATTACCTCATCTGTAGGTGGAGTATGCAGCTGCCTACAATGCATGCCTTGATTAGAGTGATGCCAGGAATTCTCACTCACTTATTTATTTGTCTGTTTAATTTGTTCGCTTATTTTTTTTTTATTCCTTTATCCAGTCATTTATTTATTCAACTGGTTAATCTTCTTCATGGGTTTATTGAGGCACCTGGAAGTCTACAATTCATCTTTGGTCATTCAGACGGTATAGTCTAAAGCTGGAAGGAAACTAAGGAGACTAAATCAAACTCCCTTATTTTACAGATGAGAAACCCAAGGCCTAGAGAAGGTAAATGACTTGCCCATGGCCACACAGGTTCTAAGTATTAGAGACAGAATTTAGAACTAGGGTCTCCTAACTCCAGAGGCAACAAGGTAGTCCAATGGATAAAGCACTGGCCCTGTAGGCAGGAAGACCTGAGATCATTTTTCACTTTTATTTTTAGTTCTAAATTTTCTCCTTCTCTCCCCCACCCATTGAGAAGGCAAGAAATATGATGATACTCGCGGTACATATTTCCACATTAGTCATGTTGCAGGAATAAAAAAGAAGCAAGCAAAAGAAAGGGAAAAATATGTTTCAGTCTGTACTCAGGGTCCATATGTTCTCTATCTGGAAGTAGACGGCATTTTTCATCATGAGTCCACTAGCTGTGAAATTCCAAGCAAACCATTTAACTTCTATGTGCCTCAGTTTCCTAATCTGTAAAATTGGGATGGTGATAGTACCTGTGTCCAAAGGTTGTTATGAGGATCAAATGAGATATCCATAAAGCACTTAGCACAGTGCATGGCACATAGGAGGTACTTACTAAATGCTGGTTTTCTTCCTTCTGAAGGTAATGCTCTTTCTATTGTACCTATTGATTTTTAGGTGTAATGTAAATGTGTACAGTCAGCTAAAGAAAAAAATCTCCCTTAGAATCACCTCTACTATTTGCACTTTGAACACTGTAATTCTCATACCCTGAGTGTCTGCCACAGGAAACTAGGTGTGTATATATCAACAACAGGGCAGATAGGTGGTACAGTGGGTAGAATGCTGGGCCTGGAGTCAGGAAGACTCATCTTCCTAAGTTCAAATCTGGCCTCGCTTTACTAGCTAGTTGACCCTGGACAAAGTCATTTAACTCTATTTCCCTCAGCTTCTTCATCTGTAAAAAAAAAAAAAAAAAAAAAAAAAAACTGGAGAAGGAAATGGCAAACCACTCTAATATCTTTGCCAAGAAAACCCCAAATGGGGTCACAAAGAGTCAGACACAACTGAAACAAATGACAACAATAAAATGCATCAAAGAAAATTATAGGAAGAGAAAATAACTGAATTAAGGACCTAAAGGTGGAAGAAAACTTGAAAATTAGCTAGTCCAAGGGTCTTTCTTTTGTGAAATGGATTTCTTTGATAGTCCGGTGAAGCCTATAGATCCCTTCTCAGAATATTGCTTTGAAATATAGAAACTAAAATACATAGGATTACAAAGAAAACCCATTCTATTGAAACAGTTATTCAACATTTTTAAGAAAGGGTCATGGATGGTGGGTTAAGGACCTTTTATCTGGTCCACCTCTTTCTATTCCCTTCCTTTCACAGGTGAGGAAATCTTGTCCTAAAGGGGTCAGATGATTTGTCCAAGGTCACATAGAAGTAAATGACAGAGTCAAAATTCAAACGTAGATGAGGTGACCCAAATCCAGGGCACTTTCAACACTGTAATACAGTGAGTCAGGAGTTTTATATCTCTAATGTTTTGTTTACCTTGTAAGAGGCAAGACAAAACCTACAGACTATTGTAGTAATTCAAGCCTTCTGTGGGCAGAAGTGTTATCCTGTGCCTAATATTGCCAGTGACTAAATGTTCAGATTGACTTCTTATTTCTGCAGAGTGATTTTTAAAATTGGCTTGAGAGCAAAACAATTGGTAGCGATCTCCAAGGTCATTTGAGCTTTTCCCCCTTATTTTCCAATAGGTCCACTTAATTTTTTCAGACAAATTACTTTCTAAGAAAAGAGATTCTAAAGGAGTCTAGAAAAATGATTTTTAGGCCTTGAGTTTTCTTTAGTTTCATCTAAATCCTGACTGCTATTGAGTAATAAAAAGTTTATATTTACTTACTGCCTTAGGGGCACAAAGTATTTTATGTATATGATGTCATTTAATTCTCATATTTTCCACGGGAAATAGCCAGGACAGGCAATATTTGCCCCATTTTTGTCCCTGAGAAAAAACTTAGCCTCTGTTTGAGTTAAAGATCTTCCCCATTCATTGATGGGCCTGTCCATTAAGGGAACCTTGAATAGGAGAGACCCAGACCTTTGTTAATTTTCTAAAGAGGCACTGGTTCTCAAGGGTTGTGATGCTCTCTGGCTCTGAAAAGTATATGAAGACTCTGAGGTGAGATTTTACTATGGAGCTGGAGTATGTTTGTCCTTAGTTGCCAAAGAAGACCACGCCATCAGAGAAATGATGACATGACTTGCAATTAACTTTGTTTTGAGTAAGGGAGGGCTGTGCAGGTCACCAGCCTCACTTCTCCTCCAGAGCCATCTGAATCCAGTGACCAGATATTCATCAGGATGAATGGAGATGACCCAGGATGAGGCAAGTAGGGTTAAGGGACTTGCCCAAAGTCACGCAGCTAGTGAGTGTCAGGTGTCTGAGGGAAGATTTGAACTCAGGTCCTCCTGACTCCTACACACTGGTGCTCTATCCAGGCTTAGTTTTTGGAAGAAGGTTTGTGTGCCAGTTGAGAATCTGGGAAGTCACTAAAGGGACTCCCCTTGCTTTGAAAACTCAGATCTGGGCACTTCTCTCTCTGGTAGTTATGTATGTATGGTCAGACAGTTGGAACTATCTATTGATTTGTGATGTATGTATGTATTGCTTACAGTCAGGTAACTAGAAATCCTGTCTGTTGATCTTTATTTTCCTATAATTTCTCTAAAGTTCAGAGTGCTCACTTTTCCCCTTGAACTAAGTGACTGATATATGTGCTTGAATAAAATAGATTGACCCCTCAAAAGTTGCTCTCCTTTTAGAAAAGCAGATGAAAAAACCTGTGATAGCAGGCCATCCTGGATATGTCAGGGTGCTTGCTTTTATAGCCTTAGAGACACAAAGATACCCACCTGATTAGTGGCAGAGTCAGGGCTATAGCCAGGACTGTAACCTGGTTCATATGACTCCAGTACTTCTTCCCCTTTACTACAGTGCTCTGATGGTGATGACCATTTTTAGCCATAGTCAAAAAAGTATTATGATATAATGGATAAACTGTTGAACTTATGAATAAATAACATCTAGATTCTAATACTGTACTAGCTGTGTGACCATTTAACCTCTATATGCCACAGTCTCTTCATTTATAAAATGAACAGGCTAGATTCTATGACTTCAACATCTCTTCCAGCTCTCAACCTGGGATCCCTGGGAACACCTGAAGACCTCTGCTGAAGCAGGGATGGATTTGGTTAGTATCAGTGGAAGCGTTGCCCAACACAAATGCAATGTCATTTTTTCAAGGGATTGCATACTTTACACTTGACATTCAGTAGTCACCATGACAACCATAATAGCCACTTGAGAATTTCCTTTTTGGGCATTCATTGAGATTGAGATTCATCTGTCTAGAAAATTTTAGATGTGGTGTTTTAAAATAAAGATTAAGAAAATAAAACAGATCATCTTGGAGGTCTCTTCTAATTATTCTGAGTACTATGAAGAGCAAGTCTTGAGGACTGTTTACTTAGAAGAAATCAACATTAACATGGAGGCACAGGGACCGGGAGGGCTAGGCTGGTTATATGCAAAGCTCTTTTAGATACATTATTTCATTCGGTCCTTACAATTAAGTCATAAGGTAGTCAGTGAAGGTATTATCCCCAATTTGACAAATGAAAGAAGCAAGGTCTGGAGAAGTTATGTAACTTACTCCAGATTTCAGGCTGGTAGGCAGTAGAATCCAGTATCTACCGACCTTCTGACTTCTGGTCTGGGGCTTTTCACACCACATCGTGCCTGATCACCACTTGTTTGGTGAGTGTAACAATGTTTAGTCATTTCAGTCACGTCCAATTCTTTAGGATTTCCTTGGCAAAGATACTGGATTGGCTGGCCATTTCCTTCTCCAGCTCATTTTACAGATGAGGAAACTGACAACAGAGTTAGGTGACTTGCTCATAGTCACACAGCTAGTAGGTTTCTGAGATCGGATTGAACTCAGGAAGATGAGCCTTCCTAACTCCAGGCCCAACACTCTATCCACTGTGCCACCAAGCTGCCCAGATATAACAGTATCTTTTCCTATCCTCCTGGGATGGAGCATGCCAGTCACCATTTCAACTGGTCGTATGGAAGCTTGGGTTAAACCTCCTTCAAGTCATGAATAATTTAGGAGCTTACAATGAGAGATAAAGAAAAATTCTTTAACTAGTTGAACATTCCTTAGTTTCAATCTAAATCCTGCCTGCTATTGAGTAATAATACCTTATATCTATATATTGACATTTAGATAGAAAGATATAGATAAGCCTCTGTATATCTCTGTATCTACACAGAGATGTAAAGATATCACCTATATATCTCTATATCTACATAGATACCTATGTCTATATATATATATATATATATATATATATATATATCTACATATACATATACCATTGATCAAATCAATAAGCATTTATTAAGTCTTTTCTGTATGCCAGGTAACTGTGCTAAGGGTAAGAAAAAGGAAACAGTCTCTGTCCTCAAGGATCTTACATTCTAATGGGAAATACATTTGCGTATATATTTATATACAAGTCAACACACAAAATAGATATAAGGTAATCTCACAGGGGCAGGCATTAGCAGCATGGGGTCCAGGAAACGCCTCCTGAAGAAAGCAGCAATGAGCCAAATCTCGAAGAAAGCCAGGCATTCTAAGAGGCAGAAGTGAGGAGGGAGAATACTCCAGGTCTGGGCAGAGAGGCCAAGGTTTTATTTCACTTTAATTATCACTACTTAGCTTGTTTGGGCATTTTGCCAGTCGATTTTGCTACCTCCTTGGCAAAACCCTGCTTTTTAGAATAGTTCACTATCCAGTGAAAAAGGGTCCCTAATTTCTCCCTTTTCACCCTCTTGACCCCGATCAATAGGGGAGCCCATTACAACAATAACAATTATTTATTAAATCCCTGCTAGGTGCCAGGCACTGTGCTAAGCACTTGGGCTGCAAAGAAAGACAAAACTAGTCCCCGCTCTCAAGGAATTCATGGCATAATGGGGTTAGGCAACAGGCAAACAATAATGTATAAACAAGACATCTACACAATAAATTAGAGATAATTTAGGGGGTTCAAGGAAAGCTTCTAGCAGAAGGCAGGATTTTCATCTGAAAGCAGTCATAGAAGCCAGGGGGCAGGAACAAAAGAAGTTTCCCCAAAGAGGTCTAGGGAGGTTTTCAAGCAGATTACAAGAAGGAAAAGACATTATACAAGAGAGTCCTCAGATACACAGCAAAAGGTCATGGGAGACAGAGTGTAAACAGTCCTTTGCAGTGGCTGTATTAGTTACCACGATAATAGCTGTGTCATTCATTCCTCATAGCCAGTCAGACGAAATGAATATTACTGGCATAGAATGTGAAACATTTAGTTTCTCACTATTTTAATTACTGGACACTTACTTCCTTTCCCCCTGCCCAAGTGCCTTTAGAACTATTCACCCTATTAGGCTTTTGATTAAGATTTGTTGACCAATTCCAAAAAATGTACTAAAAAGTATATGCAAATTCTATAAGGAGTAGGGAAGAGGAGAAAGAGTCCTGGGCTTGAAGCCAAGTGTCCAATGTTCTTGATCCAGCACAGCCTGGGACTATGTACTCTGTTAGGATTTTGATAAAGACTTGTTGACTGATTCCAAAAATGCACTAAAAAATATATGCAAATTCTATAAGAAGTTGAAGAAAGAAGAAAGAGTCCTGGGCTTGAAGCCAAGATGGCCCTAGTTAAGTCTCTCTAGGCTTTGATTTTCTGCAAAATGAGCAAATGGGACTAGTGTCCAATAGGTCC